>JACTAT010000048.1:124287-197944 GCA_014526335.1 Chrysaora quinquecirrha | reverse complement strand
TTTAGGCCTTCTACATCTTGGTTGCTTATAAGCGTTTGCTTATGAAAAAACTGCGTGTACCGTATAATAAAATGTTAAAGGTGTAGGGCAACGAAGGGGTGACATTGACAGTCGCCTCAGGCGGGAATCACCAATCATTGAAACAGGCTTTCCATACGGTGAAGTATGTGGCAGGATACCATTTGCCTTCTTGTATCCACGCCCTTTTTTCTACGACCACACCCTTAAGGCCCTGGCTAAGCGATCAAACCTTGTTGGTCAACATTTGAAATTTGCTTGTCAAGCAAAATGTTTGACCGTTTGGCCACGTCCAAAAACATTGCTTGTCCCATATTTTGTACTTGTGTCAAACAAACAATTGCTTTTGAACTTTTTCAAAAACATTACGCCAACAAATTTTGCTTACTTCTGTTTGTCAAGCAATTTTCGATCGTTTGTTCGCCTTTCCAACGTTGTTTTTCAAACATATCTTTTGTTATTGTCATGCTTCAACAGGCTTGCAACATTTCGGCACCTAGCAACATTTCTTAACAACAAGACGTTTGTGCTTGGGCATTAGCAAAGGCTTCGTTGTTCCAAAATGTTGGACAACAATTTGTTTTGGACGTGGCCAAACGGTCAAACATTTGTTGTAAGGCAAATTTATAATGTTGGATCAACAATGTTTGATCGTACGACCGCTTGCAAAACAGGTTTTAAAGTTTTACGTTATTGTGTACTTAAGCAGTCGGGGTGAATAATAAGGCATCTTGTAACTGTAACAACAATTTGGTAACCATGTGACCCCTCGGTCACGGGGTCACCACCCAATGAGTTATCATAACGGTATTTCAAAAATCCGTTATTAGTGACATCCGTTATTATTATGTTGTTGTTGTTGGTTTGTGGTGTCAAAGAATTTTATTTCTCCTAGGACCACGGATTAAAAATGGTTAGATCACAGCTCAGAATTTCTTAGCTTTTTATCTGATTTACAAGGAAATAAACAACGACAGGAACGTGTAAATATGTATGGTTGAAAGTTTAACTAATGAAGAAAAAGAAGTTTTTATTTGGTGTTCATCTCGAAGTCCAGGAGCTCTCAAGCATTCCATTTTTAAATGGCGTCGTCTTCTGTAAAGTTCGACAGCTTCATGGGGGACATTTTAGTTCCCATACGTCAAGGTGAGATTAGGCCTACTCTTGTCCGGCTAAGCGCTTACCGAAAACTTTCATTCCTCTTTGTCCGTATAGCATAGCATTCTGACTTGAAGTATAAAGAGTATACGACGCGGAAAACTAGGGTCTAATGCACAAGTAGTACACTTTTAGATAAGCTTGGTCTAGCTAGATTTAGGTTTTGGCCGACGATGTCGGCTTTCTTTTCCTCGGCCTTCTGACTTTTGGTTCTTCAGGGCAAGTTTTGTTGACTTGTGCCAATTGAAATAGGAGCGTAAGGCTTTTAAATGTGATAGAAGTGGTTTTTTGAGTGTTTCACAACACCCCAACCCTTTATATGATCATTGATCTATGTTCCAAGTATAGATCATTTCGGTAGGTATGACGTCAGACAGCATTAAATTTTTCGAAATAACATGATATCGAGTTTTTGATATGAAAATCTTATAATGCAGCCAAAACTTAGTCTAGATACAAGTTTCACTGTCCTAGCGCTTGTGTTCTTAATTTTATGAGCATTCAAAGTTCCCGATTTCATAAAGGTTTTGACGGCAAGAAATGTTGGTGAAACTTTTTACCCCACACGGTCAAAGCCCTTATAAAATCGTAAACTTTGGATGCTTGTAGAGTCGATAATACATTAAGAGAGCTTGTTAGACTCAGTGAGAGGACCTTTATAGAATCAAGAACTTTGAACGCTCATAAAATTATGAATAGAAGTCCCTTGATAGTGAAACTTTGTATCTAGACTTAGTTTTGGATGCTTTATATGATTTTCACATAACCAACTTGATATATTGTGGTTTTGCAAAATTTCAATGCTGTTGGCAAATTTAAAAGTGTGTCTCTCCAGGTCCTTGTATGTAGAAACCACAATACTATATCCAGTGTATAAGGTGCTGTTGAGTTGTGTCTAGCCCAGCTTATGGGGTCGATAGCTCAGTGAGGTCAGTCAAGCCACAATCATGGTTGCATCACAACCAGGTTTGAGGTCTCGTAAGGGGCATACACAATTTTACCTTAACCCTTCACCTTCAGTTTCAAGAAAAAATAGGCTATTGTTTAATCTACTGTTTTTTGAAAAATTCATTTGGAAGTTTCTTAAATGTCAGCTTCTTACTTATATGATATTTCAATGTATTTATCAAATTTGTTGAGAAAAGGAATTAGGAATTGCAATTAGATTGGGCAGGGCAGTTAATTAAGAGTGGGATGTATAAGCAACAAAAAGACAGGAAATGTGTCACTCTGCCAATTTGAAAGTTATGAGCAATCCTTGTAATAGTTATATGTTGAGTGTTGTTGTTGCTATGTTGATTGCAATTTAATGACGGGTGTGGTAACAAAGCAGCATGTGTCCATTACATAAGAATTAGGAAGGCCAAGGAGGCCATGCACTTTTCTGAAATTCAATAAAAATAAGTCCTTTTTCTGGGCTGAATTCCCCCTTTTTTAAATCATTTTTCTTGAAGCCTTTTCTTACAACTATATAAGCTGCGTATGCCTATTTGTCATGAATGGTGAACACTAGGATAGATTTTTCCACAAGTAGCATACCACAGAGATTCAAACTTGGACTGTATGATCAGAGAGCCAAGACATTTCCACTGAGCTTCAGAGCTCAATGAAATCACTGAGTAACTCTCTGAATTATGCAGCCCAATGCTCTCCCCCCGTTTGACTTTTTGTGTTTCAAGTATGTTGAGCCTTCTTCAGCACCATACATATTTGTAAATATTTGTCATGAATGGCGAATGCTAGGATAGATTTTTCTTCAAGTGGCATACCACAGTAGATGAGATTCGAACCTGGGCAATTTGCCTAATTTTGCCTACTGCCCCCTTTTCCATAGCACCCCTACTGTCAGGCTAGAGAATCAATAATCACTACTGTGGTGGGTTATCAGTACTGTGGTTAGAATTTTGCACTACTGTGGTGGATAATCAATGCTGTGGTGGGAGGGTTATTATGCTTACTGTGGTGGGTTATTATTCTTTTTGTCTGTGGTGGTAATTTTGCACTTCTGTGATGAGTTACTAGGCATGCTGTTATTGTAATTTTGCACTTATGTGATGGGTTGCTATGCTTGTTGTGGTGGTAATTTTGCACAAATTACCGTTAACTTACTTTGATAGATATGTTATCTGATTCTTAACCTTTGAAATTTATGCCTAAGTTGTGTTGAATCCTGTTTTTAGAAAAGATGTCACGGAGCACTCTGCAAGATGGGGATCAGTTTTTGATTTTTCGTGTAAAATGGTTGCTGGGTCTTCAAATGGCATGCTAGAGACCTGCCTTTGCAGGGTATCTGTAAGAAAGGTATGTTAATCTAAGTTTTAAGCCAGGCTTGTGCTATCCTATGATACAGTGGAACTTACAACAACTAGTTGTAGCTGGAAACATGTGTCAACATTTCAACAACATAATCTACCTTAAGGGAATTAATTTTCACGGGAATTAATTTTCTTCATTTCTGCGAAAATTAGTTCCCACAAAGAATCAAATTTCCCTTCATCGGCGAAAATTAGTTTCCGCAAAATTCCCAAAATATGCTTGTATGCGAAAGTAATTCCTGAAAATTTCTGAAATTGCAAAAAATCTGAAAATTTTGAAGGCTTTTGCCAAATCTAGGGAAAGATTTCATTTAAAAGACTGAATATGGTTTTTGCTTCTGTATTTACAATATCATTTGTATCGTTTGTAAGGTTTCTAGTAAAAAAAAAAAAAAGACACTCAAACTATTCTTGGTTTCCTTTTCTTTTTATATGAAAATTTTTTGATCCACAAAAATAAGTTCCAGCAAAATTTTTTGGTGCTATGTGTCTGCAAAAATAAGTTCCCACGACATTCCCTTCACCAACTAATCTGTGAAAACAGCAAAATAAATTTCGCAAAAAAAGTTCCCACAAAATTAATTCCCTTAAGGGAAGTATAGGGCACAGTAAATTGGTGTTGCAAGAGCATTTAATTTAGGTCAACTGCTACGGATGGGAATCAGTTGTCAGCTAAGAGAATATGCCCAACATTCTGGAACTTTGGTGCATCTACTAGTTGCTGTCCAAAAGAAAATAGTTGCCAGAGTGCTTATGTCCACAGGTCAGTTTCCATTAATTAGTCCCAAAAAATTGCTGATGGGCAGTCGGTGACTAATTCTTGCAGTGCAGAATGTTGACATAAGCCAATGTAAACAATGAAACACGACTTTGAAAATTGGAATTTTCCTGCTTGTTATCAGTATATGGAAGTTTTGCATTACCCACCCCCTGGGGGCTTATTTGCAAAAATGAATTTTACAGTGGGGGCTTAGGGGAGGGCTTATTTTAAAGTTCAATGGTTCCAGTGTGTTGTCGAAAGAATAACAGAGAGAAAATTCTCCACTCTTATCAAAATCAACTGTTTCCCAACAGCCAATGGCTGATTATATGTTGAACTGATACTAAAACCTGTCAGGACTAACTTGTTCAGTGTTTTGCTTACCTGAAAGATGCATTATAGACAGAAACAAATTCATTCATCCTTTGAATCATTCCCCATGGGGACTTGTTTGAGGGGAGGGCTTATTTGCAAAAATGAATTCTTAAGTGGGTGCTTATTCGATTGGAGGGCATATTCTAAGGTGGAGGCTTATGAGGATTTACGATATTGAATGTGAAGGATTTCTTTTATATAAATTGCTACAAATTTTCTGATATTGATTGATTTTAGTTTTGAATTTTCTTTAGGAAGTGAAAGGTGGAAAGTCTCATGAAAAGGTATAGTTTGATTTATTCATATGAAAAACTACAGGGCTAATTACTTTAGACACACTGGTCGAGGAAGCACCTTGCTCAAAGCTCTTTATTAACCCTTTATAAATAATATAAATTAAATAATATATAGTATTATTAACCCTTAATTAACCCTTTTAGAAATAATTATATACACAACCTAGTATTTGAACCACCCACCATAAACATTATGCTGAAAGTATAAAATCTCTATATTAGCTTGAGAGTTTCAGAATATTTATTTAGTAAGTAATTTTGATAAATAATGGCTGGCACAATATTGGTTCCTGTTGTCTGTTTAAGCCCTGGCTAAATGCTCGAAAAAAATTGATATATGTTGGGCATTGTTGCAAAGAGATGGTCAAAGGCTCTCTAAAATTCCCAACCACACCTCAGACAATTGAATTGTTGAGCGACAATTTCGGACTTGATCAAATTTTGCTTGACAGATCTCAGCAAGACTGTACAAAGTGTGACCAAGGGTTCTGGATACTTTTGCTTCCAGTGAAAAGTCCAGAAGGTTTGGTCAGGGCTTTACATATAAGAAAGCTAAACCTCAAAAGTCTGTACTTTCCCAGTGTCATCTGTTCCGTCACCTGTTCCTGTAGACAAATGAATTTTTCTTGCCTTCTCTAGCTTGGATATGTGGATGTTAATTTAGCTGAATTTGCTGGAGTTGGTTCTACTTCAAGGAGATACATTTTAGAAGGATATCATGATAACAAAAATCACAGACTAGATAATTCAATACTTAAAGTAAGCCATTATAAATTACAGTTAACATCCGCTATCTTCTTTCAAAGGAAAATTGAATTTCTTTTTTGAGTTTGATATAGCGAATGTTCCAATTACTGATGACCCATATAAATGTAAAAAATTTTAGTTTTTAAGTGAGGAAAGGAAACTGATCCAACATTTCATCCAAGAAGTCAGTTATTTTGCAAAACAGAGTTCAGGTTCATTTGCTTTCTAGATTGGTTTCATCCCTACTGTATCATTGACCTTAAGTTAATGGTGATGCAGCACATCTCTGTGTGCTAAAAACAGGCAGAGATGACAGGTATCACCTCTGGGTTTGCAAGACAGTTATGAACAAAAAGGGCTACTTTCCGGCAGGAAATTCCAGACGAACTTAAAAGCAGATTTTCGGCCTGTCTCTTTGTCCAGTTAAGCAGAAAATTTGGTAAGGTCGAGGAAAAACTTCGTTTTCCTCCAAATGCACCAATAGAAAAGTAAAACTAAAACAGTATTTTATTTTCAACATCAATCAGCTTGCGGGATACAGTGACATGACCAGTGAATTTAATTGAAGAGTCCAAGGGAGAAAATGAGCTCTTTCTGTCTACACAGAACCGGCCTTTTGGTTTTGATATGGACAGATTCCGAAACGCTTGATTCGGAATTGAACAAAGTACGGTCAATTCTTATTGAAACAGCTATCCTTTGGACGTTATTTCGGATTGTTTTGGCAAGAGGACCACAAGTTTTTCGGTTGTACTACCCAGTGCACGCCGCCCCTACTGGGCTACAGTCAATTGGTTCTTGATTGGCTCTTGATACCAAACTCGGTGGCCTTAGGAAACTTTTGAACTAAGGCACCTTGGCAGTCCTGTTGTAAATTGATAGTTTGAAGCATAGATTTTATGAAATACTTCTTTTTCTTGACTTCCAGATGAACATTAACATGAGTTTGACGTCAGGAGATCCTTTATTCAAGCCGTATGTGATTGTTATATTTTATTAACATGTGTACTTATCACTATATATTTGTCTTTCGCATAGTCGTTCAGCAGTAAAGAATAGATTGATAAGAATAATATTGTTACATTTTTACAATTTTATAATAACCCCCTAACGATCATCACTTTCAATTAAACTAATGCTCAACATGCTACACGCTTTTTTTTATAAGGAACCTACCTAAAAGCCTAGTTCTTAAAGTTCCTTATTTTTGGACCTCTTTTGAGGCAATTGTAGTTCAAAAAGTTCCTTAATAGTTCCTTAATTTTAACTGCACATACAGTGGTCTTAACAATAAAAGAGAGACACTTGCATGTGAGCAAAGCTCGAGACTACTCATGGAAACATTTGATACATGCTTAACGTACAATTTATGTGATTTTCGACTGCAAATGAATGGAACCGGCTTTCTAATTCTTGATTATTTGCAGTGATAAAACTATTCAACAATAAAAGTTCTTTAGTTATTTTCTCTCTAGTAGTATAAGTTCTTTAAATTTTCGGGCCTTCTACATGTAGGTTCCTTGTAAAGTGGTTTCTTATAAAGAAAAGCGTATACTGAACATTTTACGCTATGTTCTGTGCCAAGTGGCCAAATGAACTGAACATTTGCTGAATTTTGACCACTGAGCAAATTTTGTTTACCAAACATTTTGACTCAGATCAAAAATTCACTGAACAATGTTTTTGTTCGTTGTCTGAAGAAGGTGGCCAAATGAACTGGATTCCTCATTGAATGTTAATAGAGTGGCAAAGTCAAAAAAATTTTGAGAATTTCTCAATCTGCTCTTCATTCTCTGAAAGAGCGTCAAAAGTAATGCTTACATGTGCAAAATCAGTTAAGTACATCATACATTGCCTGAGATATAGCCATTCGAGGAAATACATTTAAATGGCAAACCACCGGATTTTTGCGCCCGGTTCTAAACTTTATGAACTAGAGCAAAAATACAGCAATTTCCTATGGAAATTTATTACTTTGGATGGCTTTATCTCAGCCAATATTTGATATTTTCGACTGATTTTCGACATTTTTGCATCATTTTCTATGCTCTTCAGAAAATGAAGAGCGAATGGAATGTTCGGCTCATATGTCGAAGGCCAAAGACCCCAATTCTACCCCTGGCTACACGTGCGACGTTACGTTTTTACGTTCGCAGCGATAATTTTTTATCATATTCTGTCGCTATTTCAAGCAAAAGGTCGCACGTGTAGCCACTTTGCTAAAACAACAAGACCAATATCAGATGAAGCGTATTATTATGCTTTACTTATCCTTTTTTGCAGTCAAATTCCCAAGCCAGATTCATTTATTTCAACACACGATCCCCAGATTTTGGGTTCAAGTAGCAAAGAAGACGTTACTGAAGAGGAACAATCTAAAATACCAAGATCATTTAGTGACTCATCTCAAGGGGCAGCTCATATGTACCCACCTATGGATGGACTAAGCACTTTTCCATTGCATAAAAGAAATGCAAGTGTTGGAAGCCAGCACTCAAGGATTTCGATTGCATCACATTCAAAAACAAGCATTGAGAAGAGGTAATTTTTTAAGAAATTTTTCACCACTGGCAAACTACTGTAAATCCTTAAATGAACTCCCGAGGGCATATAAGCAAGTAATTGATTTCAACATTATTAGAGTACATACATGCACATTTGCGTACAAGACTGAATTGGCTATAGGTTTATGGAAAGTGCTCCCGTTGATTCCACGATCTTACGGTCCTGAGATGATCTGCCTAAACAGACAAATGCTTGGTTACATGATTTCCAACAAGTCAGGCTGACATTTTGCTTTTTGTTTTTATCTTAGGTTTGGATCCACTGGTCATTCGAGGCAGTCAAGCAGTATCCTTTTTCTTCATAATAATTACCAATCGCTATAATGAGGGGTCAGTGGATCACACTCATACTTGACATGAGAGGTCCATGGCTGAACTAATCGTGTGCTAGATGTAATTGGATTTTGGCTCCCACACCCCAATAAGTTTTGTTAACGACAAATAAGTTTACCAATAAGCTTTGTTTTGTTGAGTTTTTTTTGTTTTGTTTAAGTTTTGTTTTTGACTTGTTAGCCTCATTGTTGTTTGTTTCTGTTAAGTAAACAAACTCTCTTGTTTCTAATATTTCCCCTGTAAGAATCATAGAGTGAATCTTGAGATTAAAGATAGGCGATATTTCACTTCCTTAGTGAAAAATCTTAGATGCAAGCGATGGACTAACCGAAGGAGAAGCAACGCCTTTCGCATCTGGGCCAACCCATATTAAAAAGGTAAATTATATGCTTGTGCTTTGTATGAAAAAGCAAAGAACATTTGCACCATATATATCATCCATTGTCTTCGTCAAGATCAGCTCAAAAATGAAATTAGCTACCGGAAGCATGAAGGTTTTGTTTACAGGACAAGCAATTTTCTTATTCTTCATTGCCAGGTTGAGTTTTTCATCCAGAATGGCAAATTCTTGGAAGCAATCCGCTTTGATCACGCTTGCGAATCTATTCGCACTGCTATGGTAGATATACGCATTACCGTGGTGTTCATTTTTGTGGGTTTTTTTATTTTTTTTTGTTTTTCTTTGTTTCATTGTCGCCATGATTTTGTATCCGTCATAGTATATGCAAAATGTACTACACAGTAGTGTTATTCACAACAGTTTGCACAAAATACCTCCACACCAAGCATAATAACCCACCATAGTAATGCTTATCCAACAAAGTACGCAAAAACTACCACCACAAGCATAATAACCCACCACATCAAGTATAATATTCTACTAAAGTAGTGCTTATCCACCACAGTACGCAAAAACTACCACCACTTCAAGCATAATAACCAACAGCATCAAGCATAATATTCCACCACAGTAGTGCTTATCCACCACAGTACGCGAAAAATACCTAACATAATAACCCACCAAAGTAGCCCTTATCCACCAAAGTACGGAAAAGCTACCATCACGTCAATCATAATAACCCACCACAGTAGTGCTTATCCACAACAGTACGCAGAAAATACTACCTTGGAAGTGCGTATCCACCACAGTAGTGCGTATTGATTCGTGTTGGTGTCGATTTTCTTTGTTTCCTTTTACAATTCCTATTGTCTTTGATTGTAGAAAAGTGATGAATTTCAGAGGAAAATGGACAACACAAGAGTATGCGCAGATGACGTTATCAACCAACTAATGGAAGGGTGAGATTCGTATGGAATATCTTTCAAATAAATACCAAATACTCAATCATCTCCTCTCCATCATCAACCATCAACCACCATCAACTCCATCAGATCACTCATTGACTGTGTATCTATAGACCGACAGGTGCATAGATTAACGTTTCTAATGCCTTATGCAGACCCTGTTCTAGAAAAGCCTTGCACATTCTTATAAATTTTTCTTAGTGTGTATTTATGTACCATCTTTAATTGATTGATAAAAAATGTTTTGCAATATTCTACGTGAATTCTATCCTTTTATTTCAGACAAGACTTCACCGCAGATGGCAACCTAAATGGTACACAATTTCAATAAACATTGATCCCGTATTTTATTTACATAATTACCGTAAAAGCTCTTTTTGGGCCCCGGGGGGGGCTTATTTTATTTTGGCAATTTTTGAGGGGGGACTTAATAGAGAGAGGGGGCTTATTAGAGAGGGGGGCTTAATAGATTATTTAGCATATTTTGTTTAGCCTGTGTACCAGACTCCAAATGTTATAAATTATCTTTTAGTAAGTGGTCTGGTACACAGGCTAAGTTTGCTCTTTATTTGTCAAGACGAATGCTATACACGTTAAAAATGAACTATAAACTTGGGACTTTATAGAGCTTTTACTGAATTTCAGACAAAAGATTATGATAGGAAAGGATAATTGCACTAAAAATATACCCACACTTCGATTCTTTACCAGACTGTGTTTTGTTTATTACCCGGGGGTAACTTCAATAGATCAGTGACGGGGGTGTGCCATTTTCGTAATAAAAAGTTGACCCCAACATTTATGAAAATTCTTAAAGTATACCCCAAAGTTCACAAAGAAATATGAATACAGTATATGGAAATACTTAAGTCTGTTTTAGAGCTATACAGCTGAAATTTATTTGGCAGTTATTTTGACTTTATCAAAATTGATCATCTTAGCAAAAATGATACCCCAAGTTTGTAATTTTAGCAAATTTGATACCCCAAAATTTATTTTCCACCCCTAAAATGGTACCTCAAAAAGTGGCACATCCCGTACCCATACATATGAGAGTTACCCCCCCCCCCGGGGGTTTATTACCATGTTCTGCATTTTTGGATAAGGAGGTTCTCCAGTTGAGCGATTTTCTTTCACAGATGAGGGTAATGAACTGAAATTAGTGATCTCCCGCGATGGTAAAGCATCAGCTCTTGCTGGAAATGAGCTACGGCGGTAAGTTTTGATTTTCATATCTTCCTTATCTACAAAGAGAATAAACCTTATGAAACGCAGAGGAAACGAATTTGAAACATTTAAGGCTACGTTTACACAACCTCGTCCCCAGGCCTCAAGTCGAATTTCCTCGAATCTCAACCGTCAAATCGATTTTGGCCCTGGTACCGGCCACAAAAATCTGCCAAATACTGGCGGTTTTGGCCTGGGCATAAAAACGAGATGTGGATTCCGAAAGCAGATGTTCTTAGAAAGGAAATGCAAAGAATTTCATTGATAGCTGTAGGGCAAGATACAATATCTCATGTAGCATCATTTTTTGGTTTTTATAGATGTTTTTTTACATAGTTTTCGGCCTATTTTAGTGTGAAATTTTGAGGAAACTGTGACGTCACTTCATATTTGTCACTTAATAATGTTTGGACAGCCGATACCAGGGTCGAATATGGACAGCGGAGTTTCACGTAGAGGCCTATTCACCCTGAGAACAAGGTTGACGTTTACACGGATCTAAAGTGAAAATATATTTGTCATGAATGGCGAACACAAGGATAGATTTTTCCATAAGTGGCATACCACAATTGATGGGATTTGAACCCAGGACTGCATGATCAAAGAGCCAACGACGTTTCCACTGAGCTATAGAGCTCAATGAAATCGCCGAGTAACTCTCCAAGTCATACAGCCCCAGGCTCTCATTCCATTTTGCTTTTTGTGTTTCGGCTATATTGAGCCTTCTTCAGCACCATAACTATTTATATATATTTGTCATGAATGGCGAACACAAGGATAGATTTTTCCAGAAGTGGCATACCACAACAGATAGGATTTGAACCCAGGACTGCATGATCAAAGAGCCAACGACGTTTCCACTGAGCTATAGAGCTCAATGAAATCGCCGAGTAACTCTCCAAGTCATACAGCCCCAGGCTCTCATTCCATTTTGTTTTTTGTGTTTCGGCTATATTGAGCCTTCTTCAGCACCATAACTATTTATATATATTTGTCATGAATGGCGAACACAAGGATAGATTTTTCCAGAAGTGGCATACCACAACAGATAGGATTTGAACCCAGGACTGCATGATCAAAGAGCCAACGACGTTTCCACTGAGCTATAGAGCTCAATGAAATCGCCGAGTAACTCTCCAAGTCATACAGCCCCAGGCTCTCATTCCATTTTGCTTTTTGTGTTTCGGCTATATTGAGCCTTCTTCAGCACCATAACTATTTATATATATTTGTCATGAATGGCGAACACAAGGATAGATTTTTCCAGAAGTGGCATACCACAACAGATAGGATTTGAACCCAGGACTGCATGATCAAAGAGCCAACGACGTTTCCACTGAGCTATAGAGCTCAATGAAATCGCCGAGTAACTCTCCAAGTCATACAGCCCCAGGCTCTCATTCCATTTTGTTTTTTGTGTTTCGGCTATATTGAGCCTTCTTCAGCACCATAACTATTTATATATATTTGTCATGAATGGCGAACACAAGGATAGATTTTTCCATAAGTGGCATACCACAATTGATGGGATTTGAACCCAGGACTGCGTGATCAAAGAGCCAACGACGTTTCCACTGAGCTATAGAGCTCAATGAAATCGCCGAGTAACTCTCCAAGTCATACAGCCCCAGGCTCTCATTCCATTTTGTTTTTTGTGTTTCGGCTATATTGAGCCTTCTTCAGCACTATAACTATTTATATATATTTGTCATGAATGGCGAACACAAGGATAGATTTTTCCATAAGTGGCATACCACAATTGATGGGATTTGAACCCAGGACTGCGTGATCAAAGAGCCAACGACGTTTCCACTGAGCTATAGAGCTCAATGAAATCGCCGAGTAACTCTCCAAGTCATACAGCCCCAGGCTCTCATCCCATTTTGCTTTTTGTGTTTCGGCTATGTTGAGCCTTCTTCAGCACTATACATATTAACATATATTTGTCATGAATGGCGAACACTAGGATAGATTTTTCCACAAGTGGCATACCACAATCGATGGGATTTGAACCCAGGACTGTATGATCAGAGAGCCAACGACGTTTCCACTGAGCTATAGAGCTCAATGAAATCGCCGAGTAACTCTCCAAGTCATACAGCCCCAGGCTCTCATCCCATTTTGCTTTTTGTGTTTCGGCTATATTGAGCCTTCTTCAGCACCATAACTATTTATATATATTTGTCATGAATGGCGAACACTAGGATAGATTTTCCACAAGTGGCATACCACAATCGATGGGACTTGAACCCAGGACTGTATGATCAGAGAGCCAACGACGTTTCCACTGAGCTATAAGATAGAGCTCAATGAAATAGCCGAGTAGCTCTCGGAGTCATACAGCCCCAGGCTCTCATTCCATTTTGTTTTTTGTGTTTCGGCTATGTTGAGCCTTCTTCAGCACTATACATATTTATATATATTTGTCATGAATGGCGAACACAAGGATAGATTTTTCCACAAGTGGCATACCACAATTGATGGGATTTGAACCCAGGACTGTATGATCAGAGAGCCAACGACGTTTCCACTGAGCTATAGAGCTCAATGAAATCGCCGAGTAACTCTCAAAGTCATACAGCCCCAGGCTCTCATCCCATTTTGTTTTTGTGTTTCGGCTATATTGAGCCTTCTTCAGCACTATAACTATTTATATATATTTGTCATGAATGGCGAACACAAGGATAGATTTTTCCATAAGTGGCATACCACAATTGATGGGATTTGAACCCAGGACTGCATGATCAGAGAGCCAACGACGTTTCCACTGAGCTATAGAGCTCAATGAAATCGCCGAGTAACTCTCCAAGTCATACAGCCCAAGGCTCTCCTCCCGTTTGCTTTTTGTGTTTCGGCTATGTTGAGCCTTCTTCAGCACCATAACTATTTATATATATTTGTCATGACAAATATATAAATGGAAACGTCGTTGTTTCTTTGATCATGCAGTCCTGGGTTCAAATCCCATCAATTGTGGTATGCCACTTATGGTAATTCTTGATAATATTTTCGAAGAGTGCCAGTTTTGAATCGGATCCGCCTGTTTACACGATGCAAAAGTAGATCGGATCTGAACTTGAACGCTTTTCAAAGCGATCCAAAAGTATGTCGATTCGCGGACCAAAAGTGAATCGGATCTACGAATTGTGTGTAAACACAGGGCCCATCCGTACCAAAAGTAGATCGGATCCACTTTAGATACGATCCATTTTTGCCCGTGTAAACGGGGTCTAAAAGTCTTAACTGCTTTCCCGTTTTGGGACATCCATGATTCAATGGTTACCAGAGGTAGATGTAACGCCCTGATTTCATCTATGGGTTCGTTCTTTTGGAGCATAGCAAATGTTTGATTCGAAATTGTTCTGTTCTTTTCATTGCAGTAGTTTATTATTTCGGTCTGTTTCTGACGTTCACACTCTGAGGAGTGTCAGAGGAGAAAAGCTATTAAGTATGCCCGAAAATGTTTCCGCTGTTTATCGCAATAATTTTTTATTTCCTCACAGGCGTTACAGAGGTCCGTTTCACACTACCATCGAAGAAGATGACAAATACAAAACTTTATAAGCCTTGTGCGGTGTTTTTAGTGCAAATTCAAGTGCCAGAAGAGCTAGGTAAATAAAGAATCTGCTTTTAAAGAGCTGGAAAGGACCGATCAATTTACTTAATATTGTTATAATATTCAAAGCAGAGTTTTTAAGGTACGGTTGAAGAAAGATCCTCAAATAAAACCTATATGTTGGATCTTTCATTTAATAGCTAAGAATCGTAGACCCCGTTTACACTAGAGTAACTGGGTCTGTTCTGGCTCGATCCAGAGCCAGTTTTAGCTCCGAAACGCCCTCCTTTTACACGGAATTTCTTGGACCCGTACCTTTTCTGGCTTTGTATAGAGCCAGTTCTGGATCTGTTCAGAGGAAGAGCCAACTCGTCTTTGGCTCTTTCAAGATCGCCAATAAGCGCTTTGGATCGGATTCAAACTGGCAAGGATGCTAAACGTGACTAAAAGTGTTTGAATGAATCCTACAAGAACTCATCAATTTTCGAAGCGAAATCGAATTTTCTGTTTTAGACAACCACAAGATTCCGCTTCGATATAAAGAAGAAATTTCAAGCAGTTTTGTAGCAAGAAGTGTGATAGCGCCCCCGGGGGCGGGACACTAATTAACTTTCAATACGGGGGTCCATGCCACTATTTCCTTGCAGACCCCTAAATATTGATTCTAATGTTTTGGGGTCCCAAATATTGAGTTTAATGTTTTGGAGACCCCAAATATTGCTATCAATTTTTGTACCCTTAAAATGTTTTCTCGTGTTTAGCCATCAGTGTTGTGACGATTTACCATTTATAAGCTCTTGACAGTTGGATGGGTCATTGTAATGAATCGTACCAAATCACACGGTCCTTCCTTCAGATTTGTGGACCCCAAAAATTTTCTTTGTCGATGTTATAATTCACAGACCCCAAATATTGAATAAGCTTATGACTTCGGACCCCAAATATTGGCATGGACCCCCGTATTGAAAGATAATGAGTAAACCCCTGGGGATAGCGCGTGCGTGAACCAAACAAATACGGCTGTCAATATTTCTCGCTCGGTTCGGAGCCGACCCAGTTTCTCTCGTGTAAACAGGACCTTAATCGGAAACATGATATTAATTCTATACCTATAAGACATATGACCACTGACTGCAATGTATTAGTTGTCCCTTCCGTCTGGTAGTTGTTGTCATTTGTTTTTTTCGACCAAAGCTGATTTGTGTTTGGCATAATTTGATTTGGTGTCAGAGAATCCTTGGTTGCCAATGGATCTGTTGAAAAACCAAAGCAACTTCACATTAATTCCTTCATAAAGTTGAATGAGATTAAGATTTAGATTAAGGTGGCTTCTGATTAAGCTAGGGCATCTGGGATTAAGGTGGTAGCTCGTTAAGGTTGGGTAATTGGGATGTGGAGCATCTCAGTGTCTTGAAGATCTTAGCAATTTACCAGAAGACGTTTGTTTGTTTGTTGCTTGTTTGATTGCCCTGAATTGTTTGCTTGTAGGTCTGCCTTTCTACAGGTAAAAATCAAGATAAAATAAGAGGACTTTGATAGTCTAACTTGTGCATAGTTCATTACTAGGTAAAGTGACGTTATTTACCACGAAATTTCTATTTTTGTAACAAGACTCCTATAGGTTTACTTCGTCACTTTGCTTAGGATAAACCTGTGCAAGATATCAAACTACCCTGATATTAAAAAGCAGTAAATTAAGTTTCTTTGAACCAACTGGTGAAATATGTGCATCAAAAGAATCATCAATGTCTGGACGACGAAGTTATACAGTTGTTTTGTTACAATATGCCCACAAAACCCTCAAGAAGCATGAATCAAAATGGGCTAAAATGACCAGATTTAGTTTGACTATCTTGGTTCTTTTATTTAATCTTGGCAAAATTTGTGACATAGTTTAATGCAAGCACATTGCGTAACAAGTGTACAAGCCAATAAATCCCTTCAGTCAGCTTAGCGCTCGAGCCCATAATTTCCTTGAGACAATATTTTTTTCTAGCACTATTCTATCTTTTCTATTCAATCTGTAAATTCATCCTACCGCACTTGAAATGACTTGACATGTTGACCAAGAATGCGTAGAGCTCTAAAATTTAAGAATCACAAGCCAAAGTATTCCGCAGATCAAACCCCACCAGATCAAACTTAGGAAAATCTCACTTCAAGCTGTGGTAAAACTGGAAGACATGTTGCAAGCGACATTGTTTTCAGTGTTGCTCTCAGGGAAGTCTGCGGTGTGACCTTTACGGAGGAGGAAAGGAAAATATATTTTCCTTTCCTCCTCCGTAGAGGTCGCACCGCAGACTACTCTCAGGGCGGCTAAACATGCGAGTGAGCATCATACTAGCGTGTCACGAAGGCCAGAAATGTTTCAGTTGTCTCCAGAAACATGTGCGTGTCTTTTGCTGCAGATTTAGTCACGCTCTACAAAGTTTCCAAGGTAGCACTCAACATAGCTCCCAGTCTAGCAAAGCCTTTAGATTTGCAGTCTTTCTTATTTCATAGGGCCTTTTTTATTTTTTGCATATATTTTGTATATTGTTGCCCAATGTATCAGTGTATTTCTTGTTGTATGTAAGAATGAGTATATATGTATTACATGACATATCTGCATGATTATTAAAATACTCTTTTTTGTAAACTGTCGTAAATATAAATGAATTATCTTATTAATATAATGATTGAATTATTCAGAAATATAGCTTTTTTGTCTGACACTCCTCTTAGCTTGATATAACCGGAATGAAGTTTACCAAAATGCTCTTGATTTTGAAGTTATGTACTACTCAAAAAGTGTTATTATATATTTTCTTTATTTTCTTTGCTCGTGTACATTGCCAGAGTAGATTCTTCCATGAAGTTCTAAATGGAATTTTCGAAGAATACTCAGTCAAGCAGCCCATGACTGTCCTGGCTTCAAATCCCGATCTTTATTGTCTAAATGGACTATAAAAAAGATGGATCTAAGAAGACTGTTTAAGTGGTACTTGTGGAAAGGGAGCTGCATTCAGCCCATGACTTCCCTTAGAATTGTAATGTGGACTTAAAAGGCTAACACCAAAATGTCAGGGGTTGGGGCTTATTCGAGGTGGGGGCTTATTGACAATTTATCACTCTAGTGTGGGCGCTAGTTTGATTGGGGGGCCTATTCGACGGGGCCAATTAGAGGATTGCGATATACAAATTACAGTGTTCGATTGAAGAATTATTTCATTTTTTTAGGAGCCATGCAAGATTTTGAACAGTCCCGAACGCCCGATTATCATATTCACGTCTGTTTAGTGACAAAACAAGTAATAAATAACACAGGGCATTTTTAAGAAATTTTCACTACTGGGGAAAATTGGGAAAAAGGGCCTTAAGGCGTAATAACCGAAAGTAGCTAAAATACATCATTTTAAAGATTGTCACAGTTGCTGAAAACGAGAAATGGCAAAGGACAAGGGCACAATTTCACAGAATTTTTCGGGAGTTTTCATGAAGTGGGACCGAAGAAAGAAGGCTGTAGAGCGCCTAAGCATCTAGAGGGGTCCGGGGGTATGCTCTCCCGGAAAATTTTGAAAAATTGGGTAGCTAGAATCTCTCTGGTGATCATTTCAGGAAACCTTTATTCAATTTGCGCAGCCAAGGGAGCCGAGTTTTTTAAGAAAACGGAAGAAACAGAAGATAAGTTTTGCCGAAATTTAATTGAAATTATCGCCTGACGCCCGTGATAGTCCAGGAACGTAAAAACGTACAGAAGAGACTGACTCCACTTTTCTGTGGTTTAGAGATTGGGGTATCCACTGCTGACGGCCGTATTGACTACCAATAGCTATATTCTACTGTTTTGAACGGATTGGGTTGCAATCGGCCGAAAGTTGCCACATCTAAGGGCCCTGGGAAAAATCGTAAAATACTGTCTCAAAAACTGCTTACAACTACAGCTTTTCTTTTCGCACCAGTTATTCAGATTTTCCGATGGCTCGTGAGGTATCCGTTAAAGGTAACCCGAGAACAATACTTAAGAAGCTCGTAAGGATAGTGTGGATGGTTCTGGGATCAAACTTTCAATTATTATCGGGACCGAATGCTTGAATTATTCGGGGATGTCTCAACCCCCACACCCCGTCACTATTGGCGCCCCTGCAAAAAGGCAAATTTAATACCAAGTCGAAATTTTATTCTTGTACGAAGCTCAAACAAACAATATCTTCACCAATACTGCAAATGCTTAAAATGCATGTTGTAACTTGTAGCTAATTAAAGACAGCCATTTTCACTTAAACCTACCAGTTGATGCTCAAGTGGGTAAGTGGGAATCTACAAGGGCCCATACTACTGGGGAAATCGTATGATTTTGGCGCTCACTACTGGGGAAGGCATTGGGCCTACTGGGGAACATTCCCCAGTAGTTCCACTGTTAAAAAATGCCCTGATTTACTAAATTCGTCCAAACTGTACGTCACATGGTTCAGGTGCATACTTATAATCTCCAGCATCAGCACGTGGAACTGTTTCAACAAACCTTGAACATTCAACAAAGAAACGAGCAACATGGCGAAAAGTATTCGCTCTAAGAGAAGAAAGAAATTTTTGGCTATCAAGCGATTGAAATTGAAGCCTAAGTTAGATGAAAAGCTGCGAAAAATAATCGCTGAAAAGCCAGGTTTCATCGATGAAATTGCAGAAAATACCGAGGACCAGAATTGTGAAAAATTTGACGATGGGCCTAAGCAAAGTTCAGTTGATGACGGAGTTGATGAGATGGCTTGTGAAGAAGAACAGACTGATTCGACAGAAGTAGATAAAACTAAAATTTCTAAGAAAAATGCCAAAGTGCCATTACATCTGCTTTCACAAAGAAAAGTCAGGAAAATTCAGTCTAAACGAAAGAATAAAAACAAATTCAAATGGTGATATGACGACACGACGATATCGATTATCAGATAGTGGTGATGTAATGTGATGTATGTTCCGACTTCTGAAGTCAAGGAAAAGCCTAGACAGTATTAAAACATATTTTTTTAAATTGGTGAAATAAACTTGCCTCTTGGACTTCAAATTATATAATAACTCACAGTACTTCTATAAATGAATGTACCCAATAAAAATGAATTCAAACTTTACACATATACTGTATTTTTTCCCAGGGTAGAATCCTTGTAGTCTACACCACAGAAATCTGACATGGGCTTTCAGAAATTGTTGGTGTGCCAGCGCACGAATCTTTTAGAAAAACAATAGCAGGCATTACTATTTTCCTAATAGAACAATGGATCTATTGTTTCTTTTGGCCTGAAAGCAGTTTTCATTTGCATAATCTCTGGTGTCAAGATTGTATGGATTCCACTCTGGATTTCTTCGATTGTAAGCAGCCCCTGTTTATAAGCCACCCTTTAAAATATGCTGAATGACCTTCAGAAAAAAATGTAAGCCACTGTTCAATATCTGAAGTATGGGTGCAATTTTTTCCCTCCATTTCAAGGGTAATTTACAGGGGAGTCAAAACAGACATTCAAATTTAGTGACCTCTGCACAGGAGAAAATTGGAGCGCCTGCATGTGGCAGCGTAAAAAGCTATTGGATGCAAATGTGTACCAAATGTATCAAGAATTGCTTTTTACCAAAAGTTTTACTCCCAAAGCATCTATATCAATGATTAGATGATCAACAAAACTATGTCCATGTATGGTAAGAGCTAGTTTAAGTCAATCAATCAACATAAGTTAACCTAGAAATGATACTTAAAAAAAATCTGGTAAAGGAATAGTCTGTACAATTGAGATTTCCGTTCTTCAAGCATGAACACTTGCGCCCTCCACTACATCGTCCTTTGCAGCCACACTTCACAAGCTCAAGAACTGCCTAAGGTGTAGGAAGGTTCAGGCATTTCTTCGGTACAACTATTCCGTCAGATACATCCCAGCCATTTTCATACAAAGGAAGTATGATGTTATCCTACGCCACCCAACAGCAAAAGAAGCTGTTGCCATTTTTTGTATATGTGGAGTTCACAACAGAGTACTGGAATGCTGAGACTGCAACCAAGTTGACTTGTGGTGTTTGTTTGTACGTGTGTACATTTTTCTTGAAAATTTTAGCTCCTAAAAACAGCCCCGACGGTGACAATTAGAAATATTTCGACAGGGATTGCCTGCGAGCCGTTCTTTGTGCAACTGATTTTGCTGCTGGCTGAAAGATTTTGTCAAACCAAGTTTATTTTCCAACAGAATAGACCTATGTGAAACATCTATAAATTTTTAGAGTCCATTCTCGGCGTTTTTCTCGAAAATTTTGGCTCCTAAAATGAGTTCCCCCGCGGTGACACAAATTTTTCGACTACGATCGTGCGCGGGCCATTCTTTGTGCAACTGATTTTGCTGCCAGGCAAAGGTTTTTATCGAACCAAATGGATTTTCCAAGAGAATATAGCCATGTGCAACATCTGTAAATTTTCTGTAAATTTTAAAATTTGTGTCACCATCGGGGAACTCATTTTAGGAGCCAAAATTTTCGAGAAAAACGCCGAGAATAGACTCTGAAAATTTATAGATGTTTCACATAGGTCTATTCTGTTGGAAAATAAACTTGGTTTGACAAAATCTTGAAGAAAAATCAATTTGGTTGCAAGATCAGTTGCACAACAAATGACCTGCTTAGGCCCCGAACGCAAACTGAACTCCAACAGAACACGAACTAATCACAAACTAAACGCAAACTAAACCTATTATGATTAAACTTATTTATGAAAATGAGACCATGATAAATTAATAAAATATAAAAATCAAACAATTTCGAAGCTTGCTTGCCATCAAACTACCAAACCAAACTACCATGCAAAACTCTAAGTGCGGGAAAACTTGTGCACTTACTTTGGTCACGTGATAGCTTAAAAACTGAACAATAAGTTAGAACAATAGGCTTCCAGATCAGTGTTTTTTCTATTGACTATGATTTTATAAGGGCTAAGATCAGCAACCCGCGTCTTGTAAGAGCTAATAAATCGAGGATCGAGCGATTCTTTCAAAATGTGGAATTTAATAGAACGAAATATTGGAAAGAAATTGTGTATACATTTTCGCTTTCTGATCTTTGAATACCTAAAAACGATAAATGATCAAATACGGTTTCAAAAATCGAATTCTAGCAATTTTTTCTCTTGGGTCCTCTTGCTTTCGTTCTTCTTGTGCCAACTTTTTTGCCGGCATCTCTCCTCTGCAGAGGCAAAGGCCTTGTTGGTAGTTATTTAGACCCCTTTATTACCCCCATAAATCGGAGTAAAAAATGGCACCTAGTATACTCTGATATTTTGGACCATGTAAATTGCTTTTATATAAAACGTCAATTTTAACACAGGAATCGAGCGAGAGTTTCTCTTTTTGCATAGGCAACCCGACTAAGCTTTCAAGAGGCAAAAATTCAGATTTTATATTTGGGGGCAGACATTTTTTAGAGACAACGCATTAACGGACCGAGTGCTATAATTTTCTGACTGAGTGCCCATTTAGAATTTTAAAATTATCTCAGAAAGTTTGTCTTTCTTGAAAACAACTTAAGTATTTTTTACTTTTGGCATTCGTTCTCTATCCTATAGATAACTAAAATTTACAATGACAAATCGTCATAGAAAATTGGTCATGCAATATCGTCTTTCGAAGAGATGATTTTCTTTCGCAAAACACTGCATAACATGTGCGGGTGCGCGGGAATTTTCACAACAAATTCGAAGTGAGGCTGTTATCAAAATTGGCGGGAAAATGATCAATGCATTTGTCCATCAATCTTGATTATTCTTTCCATGCCGGATGCTGATTGCTGCCGTTGTTTGACACTGCCATTTTATTTTAATCTTTAAATGCCAAAATGCCTGCTGTTTTACACAGCCAATCAAATAAAAGAGCGTCAGATGCTAACGGGTAAGTTAAATTTTCATCTTCCAGACTTTTGTCCTGGATGGATGGAAGGGGGATGGAATTGGAATTGAAAAACAAGATTTGTAGGCCATCTGATGATCTGGTTTAATATGCTGAATTCAGTGACCCTTTCTGATTCTGGACTCTGAGCAACGCATAATTCCTTATACGTTTCTTGAAAACACCAAAATGTAAATTCAGAAGTCCAAATTTTCTCTGTTTATAAAGATCTTCCCTTTTATTTCATTTCTAGAAAAATCTAGAAAAGTTTGATGTGCCCTTGCCCTGCGTTTTTGTTTATCTGGGACCACTTGGCTGGCTGAGTGATGAATGTAGCTACAGCTACATAGAGTAGTGGGTATCACTCACGGACAGCAGACTTTGATTGAGGGTCTTCCCGTATTAGATGGGATAGCCAACTGACAGGAGATGTTTTATAGCTTACTTACGTTCGCACTTTGAATTTCAGCCTGGGAAGTGGAGCTGTGTGTAATTGTGTATAATTGACAAATTACTCCCACTATAGTTGGCTGGAATTTTCATCCCACCAAGTTAAGGTCTTACCGGCATGGCAGTGAGATTTCACCTGTGGGACAGCACACCCCTTTTATGAACACAATTGTATTTTCACATATAAATCACTGTGTGAACTTGATGTTATCTTGATGGGCTATCCCATCTCAGGGGGCTATCCAACTTTAATGACTAGCTGCTAACATAATTAAAAATTTCACATTTCACCCACAATGAAACTAAAAATTTATTTCTTAATTTGACACTCAGAGAATGTGTCCACTGACTGCCAGTTTCAAAACACTGCTCGCAACTGTCTAACCTCCTTTTCTTGAGTCATCTACTAGATTTGGATGTAAGAAATGTTTTAGTTATTTCACTTTAAATTACAATAGAAATTATTTCCTTTTTTAATGACGAAATTATTTTGTTGCAGTGCTGGGAGTTCAAGTGATGTAAGTGCTGGAAGCTCAAGTATGCCAGAAAAGGTATCAATACAATGCAGCTTTCTTTTACGGAGATAACATTAGGTGACAGAGTTCAATGGCCTTGGCAAATTATATAACCAGACAACCTAGTTAGTTATTTAGTTACTTTTTAAGCTAGTTTGTTAGTAAGTTGGCTGCTTGGTAGGTTAATTAGTAAGTTAGATAGTTTATGAGTTAGTTGGTTTGTTAGTTAATTAGTTAGTTACTAGTTTAGTTAGTTCATTAGTTAGCTTGTTAGATAGTTAGCTAACTAGTTAGTTAGTTAGTTAGTTAAGTAATTTTGTAGTTGGTTGTCAGTTAGCCAGTTAGTTAGTTAGTTAGTTAGTTAGTGAGTTAGATAGTCAGTCAGCCAGTTAGTTAGATAGTTAGTGAGTTAGATAGTCAGTCAGCCAGTTAGTTAGTTAGTTAGTTAGTGAGTTAGATAGTCAGTCAGCCAGTTAGTTAGTTAGTTAGTTAGTGAGTTAGATAGTCAGTCAGCCAGTTAGTTAGTTAGTTAGTTAGTGAGTTAGATAGTCAGTCAGCCAGTTAGTTAGTTAGTTAGTTAGTTAGTATCCAGAAGACTTTTGATTACTGTTATAAGATCTAGATGAAAAATAAACTGTTGTATTGCCAAGAGCAGGAAATTATTTCTGTAGCTACTTGCAATTCAAATTCAAAGCTATTCAATAGATATAAATTCTACGACTTTAGCTCTGTTGATGACCATTGTTTTTTTAAATTTTAGACAGAAACAAAGGTTAGCCCCACACAACCGACTATAAAAAGCTTCTTTCAGAGAAGGTATGTATGGACACCTTCATAATGTCTTACACGAAATGGTCTTTTAAATTTTATTTATATTAAAATTTATCTAGGGATCTAGAGATTGGTATCTAGTCAATCGCCCCCACCTCAAATTTGCCCCACGTCCAACTCACTCACCTATTTCTGTTAAATTGCTCCAACTTCTAAGTCAACTTGCCCAACCTTTAAAGTCAATTGTCCCACATTTAATAGTCAACTCCCCCCATCCAAAAAGTCAACTTGCCCCCACTTGAGCCATGAATGAAGGGAGGTTTACACAGTCATTTTGCTTGATTTCTTGATTTCCATTCTATTATCAAAGGATCAACAATTTTGCCTTGTCTTCATGTTTTTAGCAAGAGAAAGAATACTGAACAAAAAGAAAATGGGTCTGACAATGAGGTATATGATATAAATCTTAAAGAAATTTTTTTAATTTTTTCTGACCGATAGAGTTTTCAGTTATAAAAACAGCACTTTGGTTATGTTTACTTGATTAATGTTTGATAACATTGCTTGTTAAGGGGTTGCGGAAATATACTACATTTAAAAATATTGAAAATAAGGGTTAGAAAATTCCATATGGTGTTTTATTCCTTGTTCTAATTCCAACCTAACAAGATGTTCTTTAAAGATTGCATGCTTGATTAAACCTGGTTCTCATATATTGCAGACCATCGAATATCATGGGCTTGTGATGCTTGCAATTTTCGAGAACATTAATTTTCAATGATCCGCGACCATCAGGGACCATAACCAATGAACCAAAAAAGTTTGTTTCTTGCGATCATTGGTGATGGAATGTCCATATGAGAATGTCCATATGATCATCAGTGATCATTTCTTGGTCATATCAAAACAAATTTGCTTGTTTCTGGGTCACAAGTGGCAGCACAGTTGACAGAGGATCATTGGTCATTGCAAACAAGCAGCATTATGTGAAAATTTCATTGGTGACGATCGCAGACGATGTCCCACTGTCTGCGATTAGGTTTGCAGCACATGAGAACCAGGCTTCATGCATGAATTAGCAGTAGATCAACTAATAATCCACTGCTTCTATCAATGCCAAAGTGTAGTATATAAAATATATATATAGTCTGGTACCCGCTGGTACCCGTCATTTCCAAAACAAATCATTTGTTTTCCTGTACTTGGAGCGGATCTTGAGCTATAATATACATATAAGATATATGAAAATATATACATAAATACTTTAAAACATACATAGATACCAAAATCACAAACAGTTCTATTATGTATATGAATATACGTACGAATATAAGAGTACAAAAGAGCAGATGCACAAAAAGAAACCAAAAACTTTGATCTAAATACTTCGAAAGTTTTGTTAGACACACTCTGATGAGGATGTAAATCTGAAAGGCCTAAGTGTGCTATAGATTTAGTATTAGTTCCTACAAGTTTCAAAGTATTTAGATCAAAGTTTTTGGTTTCTTTTGTGCATCCGCCCTCTTAATTCTTACATATTTGTAAAAATGGCATAGCCAAGGGGGGCCTTGGGGGTGTGGTTGCCCACCAATCATCACCAAGATAGGTTTTTTTATATAGCCTAAAAATTGTGTAAAATTGTTGTAGGGTACAACTCGGCCGTTTTTCTTAAAACCACGCCCTAATTTTCTTGTGCAGCACATTAGCACTACGTGATGCTCCCCAATTTCTCATAATACTTATACACATCCTGTTTGACCTTATTTGGTCGAACGTTTCTCGCGCCCTTCCCCCCTCCAGTGTTGGATGTCTGGCTATGCCATACGCCACTGATATGTAAATCTTTAAATTATCTGATTAGTTTAATTCTCTTCTCTTTAGAATTTCAAAAAGATCAAAACTGATTCAGATGAAGCGTCAGCATCCGAAGAAAGGTATTTAGAATCTGATTGATTAGTTTTAAGAATGAAATTGATATTTAAGAAAAAGGCTCGCCTATTTTGGTTTGAACTAAGGCTACTCAGTGTAAAATAGAGGAGTACTCTTTAATCCCATACTCCAAAGAATATACAGCACATCTTTGATTAACCAAACAGGTTGAAATCAATTTTGCGAAGGATCGTTCGGAAAAGCAAAAAATTCGGATAAATTGAGAACAACAATTTAACTTGCAAGCCATCCTTTAAGATTTATTGTTACCGCCCACAGGTGCATAAGGATTGCTCAAATGGGTTGCAGACGACAAAAGTAGAAATTTTTCGACGCAAAGTAGCTATATTAGCTACAACCAAAAAATGTTATTGTTTCTGAAAAGTTAAAATCTGTTAGAAACGAAAGATAAACTGATCTAATATAATGGTTGAAATAATACAGAATCTGTATTGGACAAAGATTCAAAGTAGTGGGGCTTATATTGGGTTAACCTAAGATTGATTTAGATGAAACAGAAGGGTTAGGAAATTTTCGCGTTTCGGAAAATGGAGGTTCGGATAATCGAGGTTCGGTTAATCGAGTTTCCGATAATCTAGGATGTACTTTACGTTATTTGCAGAAACTTTCTTGGAAAGAAGCTTTCTGCTGTTTTTCACCGTTTTGACTGAAATTCGCCTCATTCCCGCAGAAATGTTCAGAACAACAAATTTTCACAAGTTTACTCTCGCGAACGTGTCTGTACCACGGAATTCACGAATCGAATTTTTTTAGGCGAATAGCTCTAGTGCACGAAATTCGCGAAAGTTTATTCCCGCAAAGATTTCTAGAACGCGAAATTCTCATGTTTATTCTCTCTCGCAAAAGTTTCTAGACGACGAAATTCGCGAAAGTTTATTCATGCTGTCTCCTGTTCACGAATTTCGCGATAGTTTATTCTCGCGAAAGTTTCTATTCTAGAACACGAAATTTGCAAAAGTTTATTATCGCGGAAGTTTCTAGAAGCTGGAGGTTGACTGCTCGAAAAATTACTTTGTAAGGCTAACTCATGTCTCATAGTCACGGATGATTCGGGAACCTGATCTATGGTATAGAAAATTTCATTAAACAACTCAATGTTGATTCTGTTGAAACGCGAAAGTTTGCTTGCACGTGAAAGTTGTTTCCATTAGGCCTCACGCGCAAGTTAACTCCAATAATATCGCGTTTTTGGCAAGATGTTGTAATTACTTCCCTTACTGAAAGGATTGCGAGAAACAGCAAAAACATTTTGGACATTTGTGGCGGAATTTATATACCAAGATTCGGAAGAAAAGCCTACCCGCATCTGGGTATAAATTCCGCCTTAGTCAATTTTTTCAGTATTTCTTGACGTTTATACCCTGAGGAGTTTTAGAAAGCAAAGCTTTCAAGAATGTCCAAAAATGTTTCCACTCTTTCTCAAAATGTTTTTTTACTACTTAATTAAAGACTTTGTTGAAAGAACGTCAAAAATACATCAAGATCTTCAGGAATATCATTATCGTTTTCGCTTTATCAGTCACGAAATTCTTTTGTTTTTTCGGACTTGTTTCATCTCGTTCCGTTCTGTTCCATTCCCAATTGAACGGAGCCTATTACCTTATTGTTGTTGGGCAGGCGGAAAGCGCAAGGGGAGAAAAATAAGCAGCTGTAAGGAATAGAGACCAGTTGTATAATGTGTCTTATGGGAAATGAAAAAGATGATAGACATCTTAAAACTTGAAAGTAACAAGAAATAATAGATAGGAACCCTACGTCTCTATATCTGGTAAAAGAACGAAATATACATTAAAAAGTAGATACATTCAATTCAATTCAATTCAAATTCATTTGTAAAACACACAGTTAACGTATAAGATACAAATTAAAGCAAAAATAATATGTTTTACGCGACCCAAGATACAAATTTAAGCAAAAATAATGTGTTTTACGCGACCCAGGAAAAGCAGGGCTTATCAGGCTTGGGCCGCTAAATTAAAGTTATAATAAAGTTACAAAACAAATCTAAGTTTATGTAAAAACAATACAAGAGAATACCATCTCCTGGAGAAACTCTGGTTAACTGGAGCTTAGTTAACACAAGCTTAGAATATGAAAAAATCAGAACACTAAATATTCAGCCTTTACAAATAATCAAAGCACAGTACTATTACTATTATATGATTTTTTTTAACTTTTATTATTTTTTTTGGAATATTTTTCAAGCTGGATGACTAGAATTAATACAGCAGATATTACCTAATTATGAGAAATATACATCTTGCTTAGGTCCGAAGAAAAAAATGGAAAAAACAGAACGATCCAAAAGGTATTACATTTTAATTTTTATGCTTAACATAACCTTGAAATATAGGTTTATTGTATCTTTCGACAACAGGTTTAACGGGGGTTGATTGGGGGCAATTAGGGTTTTCCTTGGGGAATCAAGTTTCTCTCCTTTGGGGAATAAGAATTCTCTCCTGGAGAAACTTGTTTCTTGTTGACCAACCGATAACTTGAATCCTTGCATTGAGCCATGTTACCGCTATAGCACACTGGTTTAATTTTTCATATGTGAACGAAAGATTATGGTAAGGACAGCGTGAAGCAATCTTCTGCAATGTGGGTAATTGAATAAAAAAACAGGGGAGACATGGAGCTTTGTTTTTTTTTGTAAAAGAACTTTGATTCTATATGTTGCAGACAATTGCATGTAAAAAAGACAGTCTTCAGCTCACTACACCAAAGTTTCTTGACTTATCATTCGAAGTTGATTGACTTATCATGATCATATGTTTAAAATGAATACAATAGCAACACTTGTGGCACGCCGCCAGCACGCTGCATAATGTTATCATACAATTTTCTGTGGCAAGGTGAACCCAGCTCAAAGTTTTCAACCGGTGGCGACAGCACGCTGGCACCACATTGGCAGTCTGCGCTGAGCGTTCTCATTTAAAGTCAGACTGCATAGTCGCCGGCAGGTCGCCAATGCTTCTGCGGCAGGACGACGACGGTTTGCGGCTATATGGAGAACCAGACTTGGGCATTAAGGAAACACTGGTTTAGAGGTGATATTATGCTTTTGAAGTTAATATATGAAAAAAGGGTCATATATTGGCAGCTTGTAAGTGTGAACGAAAATCATTCCATTGCTTGAAAACAAGACAAGTCGTCGTTGCTGTACACAAGTGGATCATGAGTGCCAAGGCAAAAATTATGCTGTGATGGAGATTCATAATGATGATTTAATAATAAAGAAAAATGTACCCTTGAGTAAAGATCAAAGGCTTGTCATGATATTTGGTGACTGTCTATTCATATCAAATACGGTGTCAGAAGCAGCTTTAATGAGTTCGAATATATCTACTATGTACCCTTGAGTAAGTTTATTCTTATATTTCAGGTTCCTGAAAGATGCAAAGAATGCAGACAGATTTTGGATAGTAACAATCTCAAGTTGTTTGTGGGAGACCCATCTGATGCTGTAAGTAACACTGATATCTCTGTAGCTTTATTGATTTTTCCACAAATGGCATACAGCAATCAATGGGATTCGAAACAGAAATGTATGACCAGCGAGCCAACGAAGTTCCACTGAGCTATACAGCTCAATGGAATCACCGAGTACCTTGGTCTGTGTGACTTTGAGAGATACTCGGCGATTTCATTAAGCTTTATAGCTCGGTGTTAACGTCATTTGGTCTTGGGTCTCTGATCATGCTTGCCAGGTTAGAATCCCATCTATTTTAGTATGCCACTTGTGGAAAAATCCATCCTGGTGTTCACCATTAAAGACAAATATCTATAGCTACATTGTATATTCATTTATGTTCGTCAAATCAGGCAAAGAATAAATGTACCATAAGACAACAAATAATTTGATGCTGCCAAAAATGAACATTAATTTGATAACCAAGATTATGTAGAAAACTACGGCGTGAGTCGGTTCCGAATAATTTGCAGAGCAAGTTCATTGTTTCATTTAGAGCTTTGAAATCTGTTTTTATCAAAACAAAAAAGCGTTTTGTGTAGACAATGATTGTTCGTTTTCTCACTTTGACTCTCCAACTAATCTATGATGTTATCTGGTTGTATCCTGTGGGCTGTATGTGTTCCAAATACAATGTCAATCAAACTTAAATACCTGATTTCTGAATTTGAAATGAAATGCTTCCCCTGATAAGTAACACTCCATTGATATGCGAATTTTTAAGGCAAATTAATGGAAATAGCTGCTATGTTAATCATCCTCGATTACTTGCAGCGATATAAATCGTTAAAATTCAAAATGTTGCTTAGGTTTTTTTCCCGTGTATACGTTGCTTAAAGTCTTAGGCCTTCTACATCTTTGTTGCTTATAAGCGGTTGCTTATAAAAAAAAACTGCGTGTAGATATTCTGCCTAGGTCATAAAGCTCGAGCCTATAACACGCAAATTTTAGAATTTCGACAACAAACAAACATACAAACAACAATACCAAAACAAATAAAGAGAAAACAAACAAACAAACAAACAAAAAAAAAGAAAACAAACAAACAAACAAACAAACAAACAAAGAAAAGAAACAAACAAACCAACAAAGAAACAAACAAACAAAGAAAAGAAACAAACCAACAAACATACAAACAAACAAAGAAATAAACAAAGAAAAAAGAAGCAAACATAGAAACAAAAAAGAAACAAACAAGGAACAAATAAGGAAACAAACAAACAAAGAAACAAATAACGAAACAAACAATGAAACAAACAGAAAAACAAACAAATAAACAAATAAGAAATCGAAGACACATGGAGAAAAACAACAAGAAACAAACAAAGAAACAAGCAAACAAACAGACAAAGAAACAAACAAACAAACAAAGAAAACAAGCAAACAAAGTAACAAACAAACAAACAATCAAGCAAACAAACAACCAAACAAACAAACAAGCAAAAAAACAATCAAACAAATAGAGAAAAAAGAAACAAACTAACAAACAAACACACATATATAGAAACAAAAGAACAAAAAGCAAACAAACAAACAAACAAAGAAACAAACAAGCAAAAAAACAAACAAATAAAGAAACAGAAAGAAGCAAACATAGAAACAAAAAAACAAACAACGAAACAAGCAAAGGAAGAAAACAAAGAAAAAACAAAGAAAAAAAGAAACAAAGAAGCAAGAAAAGAAACAAACAAAGAAAAAACAAGACAAAAACAAAGAAACAAACGAAGAAGCAAATGAAGTAAAAAACAAACAAACAAACTTTTTCCAGCGTTTACGACAAAAATACTCATTTATGTCCATTTGATTCTGGTTTGATCGAGAAAAACAAAGAATTGATGATGAGTGGTTTTATCAAACCTGTTTACGAGGAAGATCCATCTCCTGAAGGTAATTATTATAGATGTTTATCAATATCTATCTTAACATATGCTGTGAGATAATGAGGTTGATTTTGTATGGAAAATAACTAGTAAGAAATGCTAGAAAAACGGTTCGTCCAAATAAGGTCAAACATGACGTGTATAAGTATTATTAGGGTGTGTTCGGGTTTTACGATTACACGGTTTTGCCAATATTTTGGCTCCGATTAGGCGGTTTTTCGGTTTTAAAAATCTCGCCGGTGAACGTTTTTACGGCATTTCTGGATAATTTTTCCGGTTTTTGATCAAGATTTTGCGATTTTTGTACTGAATGCCGACTCAGTAAAGCTACAGGTTAACCCGCAATGGAAAAAAAATTTTATGGCTGTAAGACGTCTGAGAAAAGTGAAGTGAACAGTAAAAGTTGACTAACCTAGACTTTTAATAGATTCTGTACAATTTTCGTGACAGCGGAGACTTAACATACTGCCATACGGTTTTTTCAAAATATCGCACGGTTTTACGGCTTTTGCGCAATTTTGGAGTGGTTTTACGGTTTTAAGACTCCCCCAAACACCCCCTCTATTATGAGAAGTTGTGGAGCATCAAGTAATGCTAATGTGCTGCCCAAAAGTTATAGGCCAGACACGCCACCTCGTATTCAGTTATTGCAAATAGTTATGGTGTTGAACTGATGTAAAATAAGTACTACTCTTCGGCTTTAGCCTCAGAGCAGTAAAGGCTAAAGGCTTGGCCAAACGTCGCCATAATTACACCCAACATTCCGCCGTACTTCTTTTTGCTTCATGGGGACAGACTACCCGATAAAATTATTATGATAGAACATGTTGAACGATTCAAGTCCGCAGATGCAAACCATGTATTTACATACTGATGAACATATTTACATATATATTTATGCCTGAATACGGTACAGTTTTACGCCTAAGACTCCGTTTTCACTATGCCGGTATGAAATGAATGCGGATTATTTCATATCGGATGGGGAATTGGGAGTCCCCGTTTACACTATGCTGGTATGAAATGAATACGATGAGCAAGGTCATCGGTCTTTGTCTAAAATCTATTGTTTCATAGCAACAAGAACAAAGATTAATTGTTTTTTTCTCTTGTTCATTCAGCAAAGCGGCATCAAATTGTGACGTATTCAGGCGTTTACACTATGCCGTTTTCAGATGAAGCCGGTTAGCGTATCGTATTCATTTCATACCATATTCATATCAGAACTGTGCCGGCATAGTGTAGATGCAAGGCCAAAACGGTATAATTTCCTACCGTATTCGTCTCATACCGGCATAGTGTAAACGGGGTCTAAGAATGAAAATGATGTTTTGCTTTGTTTTCAACGCTAATGGCGAGCGCCTTACCTAATCCGAACGCAAAATCCTGAAACGTTGGGTGAATTTTTTACCCTTACCAAACCTCACTCAACATCATCCGACATGACGTTGGGTCACCAACAAGGTTGCCAGTGGCCAAGCCAAGCGCTGCCAATATTTCGCCAAACAAGAATGTTGGCCAATGTTGGACGAAAAGTTCGGTACGTTTGGCCGGGGCTTTAAGGCCTTTCCCAAACGATCAGGCATTGTTCGTCTGACGCCTGAAATTTGATCGAACAAAATTTTGATAGTTTGGCCAAGTCGAAAAGCGTTTTTTCTACATGTTCCGGATTTTTTTGGGAACTTTTTCAAAGACATTGCTAAGCAAATTCTGCTTGTCAAGCAATGTTTTACTGAGTTGGCAAATTTTGCAAAAAATTACTTGTAAAGCAAATGCCAAAATCTTCATAAAGACTGTTGGAAGAAACTGTACAGCCGCTTTGAAATTTCATTCCTTTCAGGTGGAGTAGCAGCGAAAAACATAGGCCCGATCAACGAATGGTGGATCGCAGGAATAGAGGTTTCAACGAAAGATGGCCGCCCTTTCTGTCAATCCCTTGTTTTTCTTAAGGTGTTTGAAGGGAAATCTGGGAATAATTTCCTTAGCTACGAATTCAACATCTGCAGCTATGTAAAATACGTAACTAAGGAAATTATTCCCAGAATTCCTTTCGAAAATCCTTAATGTAAACAGTAGGCAAAAACGGCGGCCATTTTTGCGGAAGCGTCTATTGCTGGACAGTTGGCAAAACGGACAGAAAATTTTCTCGTGCGAAACTTTGATGAGCAAAGTGCTTATGCTTATATGATATTTCGCCATTACCGTTCCCGTGGCTAAAAGGACAAGTGGAAATCCAGGTTACAGTTAAGCGAGGGATGCCAATGTTCTCATTAATACACATAGCAACCTCGTCCCCAGGCCCCGAATCGAATCTCAACCGTCAAATCGATCTTGGCCCTGGTACCGGCCACAAAATCTGCTAAAATGCTGGCAATTTTGGCCTAGGCTTAAAAACAAGATGTAGATTCCGAAAGCAGATGTTCTTAGAAAGGAAATGCAAAGAATTTCATTGATAACTGTTAGGCAATATACAATATCGCATGTAGCATCATTTTTTTGTTTTTATACATGTTTTTTACATAGTTTTTTACATTTTGTTGTGAAATTTTGAAGAAACTGTGACGTCACTTAACATTTCTATTGTTTGAACAGCCAATCAAATTGCGATTAGACAAGGGCCTACAATCATGGACAAAATATGTTGAGACAAATACTCAGTCATGTTGATTGGGGGTCAATGTCCCTGCCCCCCTCCCCCATTCAATGTTGAGTCCTTTGTGAAACATTTCTCGACACATGTTATGCCCGCATGATGGGTCGCTCAATTCTGTGGCGAATGAAACGAAATTATCAACATTGAACTGGGGGGAGGGGGGGCAAAGTGAGCCAATACGCTATGTGGAGGTACATTTTCGATATAGTCTCAACAATTTTGTCCGTGATTGTAGATGTACGAATCTGACAGCAACTTTGCCATATTAGACATTGTTACATTTATTGTAAAATTTGCGTTTTGGTATTATCGTCTTGGCTGTTACACGAGTCCCAGTTATTGCTCACATCAGATCGAGAATTACACCAAATCAGATCCCTTAAAAGCTTCGAAAAAGTTAACCTCATAACCAGGGCATCATTTCGAAAACGCACCCCATAAACAGTGAAAAAACTTTCCCAAGAATAAGAATATATGTTTCACTCGCTGGTGCAATAAGAGCCAACATTTGACCATAGCATCGGCATATTTTTACTAATCAGACCCATAATTGGGACATCATCTTGAAAACATACCCCATAACTAGTGAAAAAACTTTCCCAAGAGTATTTATTTCATTTACTGCTGACACTATCAGTAAACACTCAACAATAACATTGGCATATTTTCATTAAACAGATCCATAACGTGGGCAGAAATTTCGCAGACTGTTAAACTGTCCTATAACCCGGCCAAGACGTCACAGAATAGGACCCATAGTCCGGAAAAAATTTCGCAAATTTGTCCATAACTCGGGCAGGCACATGTACAATATACCTACCTTCCTATAAGAGTTGCCCCCTCCCCGAAAATCTTGCCAGTTCCAGAGTTGTAAGAAAATAATTCCCTAGACGTGCTACACAAGTCCCTCGATATTCGCTCCAGCCAGTATTTTGAGCGACCAGCAATTTAACTCGGTTGCCTGATTAACTGTTAGGTAATAAGTCTAATTGTAATCGTTAATAATTTTTAGAGAAAAGCCTTTGGAAATTTTTTTAAGGAATAAGTCAAACTTTTGGTAGAACTGGTGGAATTTTCGACTTTTTGTGCCATTTAATTTAAATCGATATATTAAAGAGCTTAAAATAAACTAATCCAAATCGATAATTATCAGTCTAAATTAATTACAGGCAAACGAACACAACCTACATTAGCAGTATGGGCCACTCCAATTTTTTATCATACTTTTCAAAAGTCTCCAAGTTTTCAGCTGTTTTAATTGTGCCTTGCAGATTATTCCAGATTTTAGGACCTATCGATTGCAAACTGTTAGACCGAAATGTCACTTGATTTGGTCTGTACCTAGATGAATAAACTGATCATCTCTTAAATCTCTCAAAAAATATCTTTTAAATGTGAGGGGTTCAGGTTGTGAACTGTTTTATATATTTCAATACAAAGTAACCTCAGACGGTTAATGTGTATACTACATTTTCCAGCTTTCAAAAGTAATTCATTGTACGAGATATTGTTATCATCAAAAAGAAATCATAGAGCCCTTTCTTGTATTTTTCAATTTTATTTAATGATTTGCATGATGAAAAATGCCATATTAAAGGGCAATAATTGAAAACTGATTATTTGTCCCACTCTGAAGTTAAGTCCCTAGCCAATTGATGCTTTCCAAAAATTTGATATTTGCTACAAGGCAAGACATTGTGTTTGTCAATCATACTGTTTGACAAAAATGTAGCGTTTTGCCACGGCCTGTATGTTTATTCGGTATCCCATTTCAGGTAATAATTGAATTTTTAAATGAAGAACCTGATGCCAGATACGAAGAGTTACTCAACAGAATACAGGTAAGCCAACAAAAAGACTTGTTAGTCGAGTCCCCAACTCCCAAACGAGATTAAAACCAACCCGAGATCACTCAAACTGGGCGTCATTGTCATGGAGTGTCCAGTGATTCAACTCAACAGCGATAACTTCGGTACAATGGTTTGTGTAATAAGGCAAATAATCATTTAAACAAACTGATCAGCACCGTAAATCATCGAAAAAGCCTGAAAAGCCCCCGGAGGCTTTTTTTGCAAAACTGAACTTCGGGATTGAGGCTTTTTCGAGGGGACGGCTTATTAAACAGTTCACTAGTGTCTGTTAACTTTGACCTTTCTTAAGTTTTTTTTTCGACAATTTACCAGAAAAAAACTTATTATTCAGACGATCTAATCAATCATTACTTCGCCCATTTGCTTGAACAGTTTAAGATATATGCTTTTTCCGATTCACATGATCTTGTTTCTTAGTAATTATTTCCACTTAACGTTCAAGTACCAGATCTATTTCTTTTTCTAGACAACAGTTCCACCCGAGAACTGTCCAAAATTCACCGAAGACTCTCTGCTGAGGCATGCGCAGTTTCTCGTGGAACAAGTGAGTGTTATCTTTGCTCTTCCTACGTATCTGCTTACAGTATCTTTTTTATAAATTGTAATGAATTGGAATATATAGAAAATGCTACTTGACAAGCTCCTGCTTATAGAATGGAAATGATTCTTGCGTTGACGACATAAATAAAATGACGAATCAGGAACATCGTGACGCGAGAAGTAAAAGACAACAGTGAGGTTTACTATATTTACTGTGCTACACACTTTTTTTTATAAGAAACCGGTTTATAAGAAACCTAGAACTAGACACCCCAAAAGTTAAGAAACGTTTAGAACTAGCAGGAAGGAGTTAAGAAACTTAAGAAATTTTTCTCGGTTTTCCAACATACTGATTTCACATTTGTGGACGTTGTATGATTCTCAAGCATTTCCGTGCGATTTCTCGCACCAGCATGGCTAATTCTTTGTAATACAATAATATTGATAATTTGCTTGCTATATTCACGTTTTTATTGTTTTTACTGCAATTTATTTCCATTAAATTAAGAAACTGTTAAGAAACTTTTAGAACTAAAATTGGGCCAAAAATCAAGAAACTTTTAGAACTAGGCCCCGAGCCAGGTTTCTTATAAAAAAAACGTGTATACCAGTGAAGATGAAGATGGTGAAGTAGAATGGTGTATTATGGCTGTGACGCTTCTGTACCTGGGGCTCAAATCCTGACCTCGCTGAGGTTCTGACACCACGTTCCAGCTGGATTAGACCATGACCTCTCCATAGCACCTTCGTACGAAATATTATATTTTGCCTTGCCAAGCATGGTATCCTCAGAGTAGGAAGATTTACAGTTCTTGTCTATACCGTCGAATTAGCCCCCTAGGGCTTAATTATTTTTTATTATTTTGGAAGGAGGCTTATTCGAAGTGGGGGCTTAAACGAAGGGGGTGGCTCATAAATTTTTTTCAAAATAGTATGATTTATCATCGACTTTGAGAACTCATTTTTCCGTCTTAACTCGACAAAGTACCAACATGGACTCAAAAGACTAACACCAACAATTTAGGGGTTTGGGGCTTATTCGTGGGGGCTTATTAGCAATTTATCGCTGTAGAGTGGGTTTAATTGGAGGGGAAGGCTTATTCAAGTGGGGGGGGGGGGTAATTCGAGGAATTACGGCATTAATTTTTTGTGTGTTGCGGCTGTTCGTAAGATCCCGGATCAACTAAAAAACCTTTGACCCTTGCTTTGACGCTATACTGTTTATGAAATTGGAGCTTTGACAACGCTGTGTTCACTATCTCTATGGTTCACTAGCAGTACACGTTTTTTTTTTATAAGAGACCGGTTTATAAGAAACCTAGAACTGGACACCCAAAAAGTTAAGAAACTTTTAGAACTAGGAGGAAGAAGTTAAGAAAACTTGAGAAATTCCGTTTTCCAACATACTGATTAACATTTGTGGAGGTAGTAATTAGTTCACAAGCATTTCCGTGCGATTTCTCGCACCAGCGTGGCTGATTCTGTGCGATTTCTCGCATCTGTAAGCAATACTGTATCCAGTGTATCTCACAGAAGATTTTTCGTCGTTTTTACTGCAATTTATTTTAATTTATTAAGAAACTGTTAAGAAACTTTTAGAACTAAAATTGGACCAAAAATTAAGAAACTTTTAGAACTAGGCCCCGAGCTAGGTTTCTTATAAAAAAAAACGTGTACAGTGGAAAGGGTGGAATAGCGTGGTAGATTGTAATCAATTAATGGCGTGGAGGTTGTGACATGAATTGGAGCTTTATCACTAGCGATAATTTGACATTTCGTTATATATGCATTAAAAGGACTTGTTAATATGTCATTTGGAAAGCCATCCTATACAGACAAAATAAAGCTTTCCTTTTGAAATTTCTATGGTGTTAGAATTTCATGCGTAGTATCGTTGATGTTCTAGGTTGAAAGCTATGACTCAGCCGCTGCAGACGACGAAGAGAGGCTTCTGCTAACTACTCCATGTATGCGAGACCTTATCAAACTCTCAGGGGTAACACTTGGAAAAAGGTATTGACTCTGACCAAACAATCATTGTGTGTTTGAACTTTGAAAATTTGCTGATCAGCAATATTTGAACGTGTGGCCACGACACAAAAGATTTGTTGAGCAATGTTTGAAAATTCTTTCGCTTCACGCAAGCAAACATCTTTGAAGGGCCTTGGCCAAATGATGGAGCATTTTCGTGAAACATTTGAAACTTGCTTGTCAATAAAAATGTTGCCCCGTTGCCTAGTCGAAAAACATTCTCCTTGTCGAACATTCTCCGTGGCGCTGAGCTTGACTTTGATTTTGATCAGGTGTGCGATTGAAGAAGAGCAGATGTTTCTAAAAACTAAAATTATTGAGGGTCATAAATATATACACTCTTTTTCTTTATAAGAGCAATTTAACAAGAACCCGAACCAGGATTTTGCCCAAATTTTATGAACAAAATAAGAGCAAGTTGAGGCTGGCCTTTTCATAAGAATATCAAACAAATATGAAAGTAAGGCAGTCAGGCTGAGCGTGAAAAGCAAGCGAACAATGAAATAGACAAGCATGCTGCATTTTTACATAAACCTAGTACCACTCCAGACATTCACTGAAAAATATAAATGTCTTAGTAACCAAGGAATTAAGAACAGATGAAGAACAATTTAGGCTCAAAAGAGGCAAAATTGAAGAAAAGCCAGCCTCGATCAAAATTTCCTGGTTCGTATAGATACAAGAATGTGTTTAGAGATAATATAAGACGTCCTGGACTGCCCTAGCCAGGAGGGCCCATCCAGGCATGTTGGCTCAATTTTCTTTGTCGGAGGTTAGGGGGAGTGATTGGCATATGGTTTTCTTACACTTATGCAGGAGGTTCCCGATTGTAATAGACCATGTCAACTAATTGCCTCTTTTTCAAAAAAGATTGAAAATCAGGTCATAGAGAAATTTCGATTTCAGATTCGAATTTAACACCTTCTTTTTAGTGTTAAGGCAAAGTTTTATGCTTCTACTCCTTAAGATACTGATTTTATAGGTGTTAAAAAAGTTTGAAATTCTATAAAGGATTTGACCGTGAAAAATCACTGGGGGTTCGCTTTTACACCCTCGATCATTTTACACGGTCAAATCCTTTGTAAATTTTCAAACTTTTAATCGCTATAGAATCGACATCGTAAGGAATAGAAGCGTAAAAATATACCTCAACACTAAAAAGAAGGTGCTGAATTCGAATCTGAAGTAGAAATTTCTCTATGGCCTAATTTTCGATTATTTTGAAAACGAGGCCCTTAGTTGAAATGGTCTATTGAGGGTTTCTATTGAATAATGCTTTGCCGAAAAAATGAAACACTGCTTTTGTAAATTGTAGACGTGCTCTTCGGGGAATTAGATTGAAAACTGAAGCAAAGAAGAGCGAAGGACCTACAAAGGTACGTCATTTTGTAAATTACAGAGCTTTCTAAAGTAAACTTATGGCCTGTCACGGACAAAATCAACCCAGTTTGACGTCCGTGAACTGCAAGGTGAGACGTAATTATCAAGAGCATACGTGTGGGATACCGTGGAAATTCTACACTAGTATTTGCAACTGATGAAATATCTAAAAATTGGTATGGCACTGAAGAAGAATTGACATAACTGAAGAACAAAGCCAAGTACTCTTAGGTGCCTAGCTGCTGGGGGCGGAATAGGCGGGGGGCTGGAACTACCTTCAGGATCTAATTGGCGGGGATCGGAATAAACGGGGATCGGAATTTGTTTGACAAACCTTGTCTGGAAACTGCTTAAACGCAAAGCGAGGGGCCCTATAATGCTTATAGGCTAAGGAAATCCATAGTTCTAACCAACAAATTATGTATACAAGTGAAATTTCACATCAAGAACGTCAGAGTAAGTTTAGTAAAAACTACCAACATCAATATTAATACAAACCTAATAAGCGGGGGGGGGTCCTAATAAGTGCGGGGGTTGGAAATTGTTCAAAAAAATAATTAGCGGGGGGGGCGGCAACTAGGCATGTAAGAGAAGGAAGAGAGCTTTTGGTAGGGAATGTATGACTTTGAGAGTTACTCAGCGATTTCATCAAGCTCTGTTAAATCATCGCTTCCTCTCCGAGTACGCAGCCAAGGTTGTAGATGACTTGCCTGCACTGTCTAATATTCATGTACTGTTCGTGTTGTGATGTAAACATAAGATCATGTCCACATCAAAACCAAACGACCGGTTCTGTGTAGATAGACAGACAGTTCTTTTCTCACTTGGAATCTTCAATTAATTCTATTGGTCTTCCCGCTGTATCCGACCAGCTGATTGGTGTTTAAAACACAATGCCAATTCGCCTTCACTTTCTTACTGGTGCATTTCGATCCGCATCTGGATATGAATTCCGCCTTAGTAAATTGGTTCGATCTGTTTCTGGCGTTTATAGCTACTCTGAGGAGTGTCGGACGAAAAATGCTTTCTAGCTTGTCCAGGGATGTTTTCCCTGTTTCTCGCAGTTATAAAATTCTGTGCCCCTCAAAGGCTCGTCATGTTCAAAATTTCACGAAGAAGGCAAATTCGCTGGAGTCTAGTAACCCTTCTTCCCGCATAAGTTTCTTCCCTTAATGTTTTAATTGTCTAATGTCGATTTGAATTTCTTTTCAGGCCACAACGACTCCTTTGGTTAGCTACATATTCGATATATTCTTTAAAGATCAAATTGAGAGTCAAAATGCTGGTAAGGCAAGAAGAAAGAGATGCGGCGTTTGTGAAGTTTGTCAACAAACGGACTGTGGTAAATGCAAAAGCTGTAAAGATATGAAAAAGTTCGGAGGGACAGGCAGATCAAAACAATGTTGCATCAATAGAAGGTTTGTGTTTTTGAAGTGTTTAGGCTGTTTTAGCAACATGACGTCACTAGTAAAGAAGACGTTGCAAGCAGAAAAAGGAGCTGGGCACTAGTGGTTTTCCCGCGTCTTGATATTGAGACGTTTTGGCGACAACGTCATCTTTGCTTAGCACGGGGGGTGTTCTTGACTTTTCTCTGAGTAGGGGTCTGCCGCCAGCATATTCAAAATAGTACCGTTGGCTAGACTAATTTTTGCAAGAAAATTGTACCCTTGGCTAGACCAGTTTCTACCAAAATAATACCCTTGGCTAGACTAATACGCCCAATGTTGGCCCTAAGTCAGAAATTTCAAAGGTTGACTTGTTTCTTTTACTTGTTTTTTTTGAGAATCGACTCTAAATATTTCGATAACTTGTCACAGGACCAAAAATTCGTATTCATTCTTTCTAATGAAAAGAAAGAAATAGTTTTGGAGCTGGCTAAATTAAGAGACTAACCTTCGTTCAAAAGTAACCTGAACCCAGTGCAGTTTGATCAATGTTCCAATTCGTTATCCTAGTATGCTAAATTGCTGTTCGTTATTGTTCTTTTTTGCTTTTAATTATTCTTGAATCGTGTTTTTTTTGCTACGTTTTTTGTTCTTTGACGATGTAACTTTAAATTTCAAGTCATTAATATAAAAATTGGAAAAAAATGACTTGAAATGGAGTAGTATGAAATTTCTACTTTCAAAGGCTGCCATAGCTTAAAGCATGGATGTTCGCTGGGCCAATATTCCCAAATGATATCCTTGGCTGGACCAAAATTCTATGGAAAAATCCCCCGTGACTTTTACGTTCTTGTTAGAACGCTCTAGTTTCGCATTGTCATATTAGACTTGTGATAGCAAATTCAGCAAATAAATATGCTAAAAGTTGACTTATGAAAAATTTATTTTACCAGTTATGAGATGAATGTTGTCTTTTTACTTTGTTACGAGGATCTATCATGGAAATTGCAAATTATGCCAGTTCAGAATGAAAGTTAGGCCAAGATTTGTACGGAAATTAGGCCCAGTTTAGTTTAAGAGCATCTTGATTTTCGTATCAGACAAGGTTGGTGTTAACATTATGCCAGAGCTATCCGATACGAAGCGCTCGAAAAATTGTAGTGATTTTCACTCCATTTTGTAGGTGATATGAAAATCACTCCGCTCCGAATGTAATTGACACTGTTTTAAGAGTAAAGCCTAACTATTGAAATTTCCTGTTCTCTTGGCTAACCAACAGAGTCTATCCGATATGAAAATCAAGATCTTTAACCAACCAACTAAGGCGCCATTTACGCTATAATGGATAGTGTAAACACCAACCATATCAAATACGAAAATCAAGACGCTCCGAAAGCTATCCGGCAAATGGGGCCTGATTCTGAATTGGTTTATTTCGTAGTTTTTACAATAGGTCCCCATAACAATGGTGCAATACAACGTCAATCGCAGTTTTTAGCGGATTTTGCGGCGGAATTTGCTGTTGCAGCTGCTGGAACCTATTAGTACTAAAAGTTAAGCCCTGGCCACCAAACGATCAATCGTTTTTGGTCAAACATCTGAAATTTGCTTGTCTAACAAAATGTTTGATCGTTTGGCCACATCACAAAACATCGCTCATCAAACATTTTTTGGATGACAGCAAGCAAAAAATGTTTTTGAAGTTTTTCAAAACTCTTTCCAAGCACGTTCTGCTTGTCAAGCAATGTTTTGCGACGTGGCCAAACGGTCAAACAATGTTTGTAAAGCAAATCTCAAATGTTTGTCCAATATTGTTTGATCGTTTGGCCTCGGCCTAAAGTCAGTATCATCTTCCTCAATTGTGACATCTCTGGCTCAAGTTGTAGAAAATCAAGAAGTTCTGTAAAAAGTTTCCTAATGTCTTAATTTTTGTTGTTTTTGAAGGTGCCCCTATATGATTTTGAAAGAAGCTGATGAAGATGATGTTGACGAGGCGGATACGTCATTGGTAAATTTAATTGTTTTGGGTCGTTTTCTTTTTAAGGGTGTTAAAGCCTTCCAGGTAATACGATGCTGCAGCAGATGTAAGGGAACTAGGAAAACCGTGGATTCTTTGGTTAAAGAGAGGTGGAGGTTGGCAGCCGGATTACCGAAGGGCAACCACCATTAAGCCAAGCGCACAAAGCAAAAATCTGCTGTATGTGGTGCTTTACGACAAAAATCGTGGATCATGTGCAAATTTTGTCCAAATAGGAACTTGGCGCCAAAATTTTCTGCCACGCAGCAGTAAAATAATATTATACGAAGGCGCATGTCAATCATTGACGATAAAAATCTGCTGTGTGCGAATAAAAATCTGCTGGAAGTTTCGTTTTTGTCCAGAATACCCATTTTGAGTAAATATACATTCGAACCTATCAAGGCTGTTTCAGACACAGTATTAGACATGATAATCACCTTTCATCACCTTTAATCACCTTTCACCTTTCATAATTATCAGTTTTACGTTTTGGGAGAGCTCCGTCTCTTCTCAATGATCACTAGGAAACATGATTCCTCTTCTATTTATTGCGTTGTTGAGATGTGGAAACCACTAATTGAAGCTGCTAGGAATCTCTGGCGCTCATTTTATTGTACTCGAGGCACCAACTACGTTCTACACAACTTTTCGACCCAACCATTGCAATAAATAGATAGAAGAAGAACTACATTTCTCATTGCCCAGTGATGAGAGGCTAAGCTCTCCCGAGACGTTGCCCTGATGAATACCACAAGCTTCTCACGAAAAGCGATTATTATCATGACTAATACTTCCCTTTATACAGCAGGGTTGCCATATGGCAACTAAATATTGAAGTGAATTCGTTTTGTTCCAGTTGAATAGACAAGCCTTGTTTTGAGCTATGTTATGTAGAGTTATGCTTTTCAGCCTAGAAGATAAATTCCTTCGGCTTGGTGGTTGCTTTGAAGAGATGGAATTCAAAATGTTAGAAGAGCGCCTCGTCAATTTCTGATTTAAGCCTAAATTTTTGCCCCGGCTAGAAATCGCAAAAATTTAATTTCTGCAATGCTAGTTGCTTTGGCATAGTAAAGTTACTCACTTTTCTTGAAGCACTTTGACTGTTTTGTCGTTCGGTCCTGCCAAAATATTTCGCTAAGGTGGATGCTAACAAGAGGCATTTCCTTTGGGGGCAATAAAATTTTTAACAGCCTCACATAACCCCCCCTAAGACATTTTGTCCCTCAATTTGAGTATAGGATGCCGATATCTTATTACACTGAAGATTTGATGGTTCTAGCATGAGTATTTCAAAATGTGCTGTATAAAGGGATACACATTGGGCATCACGCTGATAAAGATTTCCTTGTTTTCTGTTGCACAGGAACCTATCAAGTCTCCTCCTAAACACAAAATTGGACAGGACAAAGTCATCAAGGCAAGTTAATTTAAGCTACTTCATCTGTTCTCATATATCTGATTGAGGTCCGCATTGAATGGATTTGTAGTCATTCGAGAAATGCGAGACGCGATTTCCGTCACATGCGCCTTTGAAATAGATTTTACTTGTCAGACTGACGAAGAAGGCAAAACTGCTAGGCACATACCAAAAGACTTTCTGAATTCCGAGCCTGTATATTTATCTGCGATGGGAAGATACAAGCAAGGGTAACGGGCACCGCCAGAGTTGTCGGCAGGATTCATTAAGCCGCGGCTAAGCGGCTACACGACGAAATGAGTGGCAACGAAATATTTTGTTTGGCGCGAAGAACTTCGCCCAGTGGAGAACCGGCTTTATTAAAGCTGCGGCTACATGTGCGACTTTTTGCTTGTAATGGCGACAGAACATGATGGAGAATTGTCACAGCAACCGGAAACTAAAAGTCACACGTGTACCGGGGACGGATTCCTGAAGGAACCCGGTCGCAGAACATTGATTTGATTGAACTTTTGGCTTTTTTATTCTATCGATATCCCTTCACATTTTACAACGATAATAGATAAGAAAAATAACATACATACTGAATTAGTTTAATAAAATATGGAATCTAAAAATTTGAAATAAAGCGATACTGGCATGGCTTGTCGCCAGTAATACCGCGCCGCGTAGCCGGTGTTTTCGTACTGGCGGCGCAATACATTGCATTGTTTTTGCGCGCTCTCTTGGAAACTTACTTGTATCCATTCTTCTTACCGCGCAAGTTGATTGTCGTAACATGTACACACAAAAGGATTTTTCCAAACAGGACATTTTCAGTGTGTTCAGAGTGTCGCGTCGCCAGAACAGGTGGAAAATCGCACTTGAAGCCGCGGCTCTAACCGTAACTTGCCGCAAATCTGGAAGCCAATGAACCAATGAACTTAGGAAAATTGAGCTTGTTATTGATAATTACTAGGAAAAGATGAAATAGCTTCACATTTTTAAGTTTATCTGTTTTCTTTTCTTTCTAATTTCATAGTCATGTAGGAGCATTTGCACCTCTATCAAAAGGCGCAGCGCATGCGGGCAAATGTGCTAAAACAGGGTGCGCTTATTTGCAAGGGAATGTATTAATTCTAACGGGCTGCACCGATTACGAAAAAGATTTACACGAACTGAGAGTTGCGAATGCGAACGAGCCCTTACTTCTGAAATATATACTTTGTCTTGAATGTAACGGTTAGAACTTGTTCTTTTTGTCTAGAATACTTTTTGTTTGTTTAAAGTGATATTAACTTTATTCTAAACTGTTGGATTTCAGACTAAAGTGAAGTGGGTTGGAAAACCTTTTCTGGAGAAAGATGGCAAAGAATATTTCAAAACAGTTCTTATTAACGGGAAAGAGGTTGGTGAAGAAAAATCTTAACTTACTAACTTACTTCCATTGAACGACGGTAATTGTAATGGTAATGGTAATGGTAATGGGAGTGGCACTGGTTATGGCAATGGTAATGGTAAGAAATGTCAACAGTGATTGTAACGCTAATGGTAATTGAAATGGTAATGGTAATGTTAATGGTAATGGTAATGGTAATGGGAGTGGCACTGGTTATGGCAATGGTAATGGTAATGGTAATGGCAATGGTAATTGAAATGGTAATGGTAATGGCAATGGTAATTGAAATGGTAATGGTAATGGCAATGGTAATGGTAATGGTAATGGTAATGGCAATGGTAATGGTAATGGTAATGGTAATGGTAATGGTAATGGTAATGGTGATAATTATGGCAATAGTAATGCTAATATCTGGGTGATGGTAATGCTAATGGTGATTGTAATGGTACTGGTAATGGTAATGGCAATGGTAATGGTTATGTCAATGGTGATTGTAACGCTAATGGTAATTGAAATGGTAATGGTAATTGTAATTGAAATGGTAATGGAAATGGTAATGGCAATCGTAATTATAATGGCAATGACAATTTTAATGGTAATAGTAATTGTAATGTTAGTAATGGTAATGGTAATGGCGATGGATATGGTTATTAACGGTAATGGTATGGTTATGTTAATGGTAACATTCATAATGGTAATGGTATGGGATTATGGATTATTGTGTATGGTAATCTTAATGGTAATGGTTATAGTAACGATAATTGTAATGTCAAAAGTGATGGTAACGCTAATGGTAATTGTAATTGTTATGGTAATGGTAATTTTAATAGTTACGATCATAGTAATGTCAACGGTGAACGTTGAGTGTAAGGCTCACGGTAATTTTGATGGTAATTGTAATGATAATAGTAACGACAGTGGTAATGTCAAAGATGATTGTAACGCTAATGGTAGTGGTAATGGTAATGGGTAAAATAGATGTCTATGAGTCTTGGAGTGCGTTCTTTTGGAGCGAAGCAAAAGTTTGATTCGACATTGTACTGTTCTCTTCATAGCAGTAGCGAAGCTACTTCGCTTTTCCCGACCAAATCAAGCTTTTGCTTTTATTGCTTGGCAACAAAGCAGAAAAATCGTGTTCTTCTTGAATCTGATTCGGCTTTTCGTCGTTGTTTCTTGGTGCGTCTTTAGATTACGTGATAATTTAGGACCTGATCGAGTCTGATTTTCGCGCCAAATTGCGGGAGAGGAGGCGAGGCAAACTTTTTAAGATTTGTGTCAAGATTTTTCAGCTGATGCATTTAAAAAATTTTGTTTATTGCGTGGATTTTCAAAGGTTTCTGAAACAGCCAAGCTGCTTAGAAGCGGCTAGATACTTCTTAGAAACTTGACATTTGCTTGAAAGACCGAATCTGTGAGTTCTTTTTGTTTTGCTTCGGTTCCATATTTTCGTAGAATCAAAAAAAGCAAAGCGATTCTGATTCGCTTCAAAAAAAGCGCTGAAACATAAACGAGCTACTAGCCTGCTGCTAAGTCTATCAAATACAAAAGTGATATAGCATGCGTGTACTTAGACTCCAAAGAGGAGAACTCGGAAAGGTCCATAAAAAATTGCTGGCCTTATTGCTGAAAGAAAAAGATTGAGTTCACTGTAGCTAAAATAAGAAATGCAAGGCAGACCCGTACTCCTAGCATCAAATAGCAAAATACTATACTTAACTGAATTATTCCCACTACAATGGCCCTTGTTGAATTCCGGGACATACGAATTAACGAGGAACCTAGAGTGAGCTAATTATTTGGAGAGTTATAGCCCTCTTTCTGAAATTAGTTGCACGAGACAAGACAGAAACGTTAACACTTAAACTCCCTGTTGCACAATAAAATTTTACTTGAAACTTGCTTGCAAGATGAGTTTCAGCAAGCATTGTACCCCGTAACAAGTGAAATGAATGAACATTTCACTGAACATTTTACTGAACATCTACTGAACGTTTTCAGCCTCTTTTTCGTGCAATTATTTTGGCGCGAAATTCGAAGTTTTTAATTGAAAACACTGAGAAAGTTGTCGTATATCCAAATGAACTGAACATACCACTGAATAAATTTTGTTCACCAAACATTTGACTCCGATCCAACATTCACTGAACAATGTTCAGTGACTGAACAAGGTGGTCAAATGAACTGGATTTTTCACTGAAGTTCAATGTTCAGTGATATGTTCAGTTCATTTATTCAGGGCCAACTCCCATTTCGAAAAGCTGAATCCTTTTTATATCTTAATTCTTTAGCCGTGCTTCAGAAACGATTCTTGGTGAAACTGGTGATGCAGCTGAAGTATTTTTATCTGATGAATGTGATGATAATCCTCTTGGTTCAGTCATGGAGTCTTGTGAGGTATGGTTATTATGATGTTCGTAACATCTCGAAGTTATCAACTCCTAAATAGACCTTTTCAAAGAGATCTGGGTCGGGCGCAACATTTTCCTGGACAATGGTAGCCGTATCGAGTAAGGGAATCCTCTCCACGGACAAAGACCGGAATTGCAGTCGTTCCAGGAGAGATATTGTAGCAGATTAGTTTTGATTAAAATTCATATTTAATGGGAGTTGAAGTGAAAGAAAGGATTCAAGTCCCAGTTTATCTTCTCTAGGATCAATTTAATTAAGTCTTTTCTCTTTTTGTTACTTAATTGCATCTTGCTTCCTGAGTTTCTGCAGATATTTAAAACATTGCTGTCGCAGATGCCCTTTTTTGTCTTTTTCTTTCATTATTCGTGAATTTTGAGTAAAATCCGCTGCACTTCTTCCTCTGAAGCGACTGCAATTCCGGTCTTTGTACGTGGAGAGGATTCCATTACTCGATATTTCCAGAAAAATGCCGCGCCTGACCCAGGTCTCTTTTACAAGGTCTATTCTTGTTTTCCACGATAGATAATGAAAGATTTCGTATGAAGGAATTTTCAAAAATTTCTGAGGGACCGGTCATTATTTATAACAAGGATGAGACCGAATAATAATATAATGATAATACAATTATATAAATTGGTTAATATTAGTTTTGACAAGACTAATTTAGACCAACATAAGTAATGGTAGATTTTTTATTGTTAGGATTTTTTTGCTCTTTTGATAATTTACACCGCTATTTGTTAGAATAAAATTTTCTTTACCTCCCTCCCCCACAGAAAGGAGTAAAAAATTACTTTTCCCCCTCACCTTTTTTGGTAATGATAATAATAATGGTGAATTTTTATACGGGTTAAAAACTTCAGCTACCTAAAAAATATTTACAGCTGTTATCAATGTTCCACCTGTTCAATTGGTGCAACTAATTAAAGTTATAAAAGGTGCAACTAATTCCTTCAAACCAGGAACACAGGCATTTTACTAAGTATAATTGTAATAAATGAATGAATCCTAAAATGAATCTGGTTTGCGATAAAATATATCCTCGTACCGCACCCGGTCATAAATAATGACCGCACCAGGTCATAAATAATGACCGCACCCCGTTATAGATAATGACCGGTCCCTATGATGAACAGACAACAGAAAATGTGTATTCAATTACCATTTTTTGTACAATTTTCTAGGTGAATTTGAGAACACACAGCAAAGACTGGTTCAACGAAGGTGGTAATCCCGATCTTATAATTGATGCTGAGAGTGAGGATGATGAGAATCATACATTCTTCGTTCAGAAATGGTAAGTTTGAATTAACATTGCAATTTTTTCTATACCGTATCTCTTGAAAAAGCGCCTCCCTCTAATGAGCGCCCTCCTGGCATCGGCTTTGTCTATTCGCAATTTGATTGGCTGTTCAAACAATAGATGTGATTAAGTGACGTCACAACTTCATCGAAAAATCACAACGAAATAGGCCAAAACCATGTGAAAACACGTCATGAAACCCAAAAAATGCCACATCCTGCATTGTATTTTTCCTGGGAGTTATCATTGAAATTATTTGCGTTTCCATTCTTAGAACACCTTCTTTTGTTATCTACGTCTTGTTTCAGTGCCTAGGCCAAAATGGCCGATACCAGAGCAAATCTCCGAGGAAACGCGTTTGGAGCCTGGGGATGAGGCTGTTTATGACCATTTGCTTTGCTTACGATAAAGACTTCTTAGTACATAGTACATGAGCCCTTCTCTTCTCAAACAGCAACAACAACAACAGCAGCAGCCCTACCCCTTTTTGCTCAGTGTTGGACTCGTAATGAAAATACTGGCCAACTTTTTTTCGTTTACAACATGTTGTTTTTTGGACAACTTAGCAAACCGTACCAATATGTTGGCCAATAATTTTTGGCGGCGATGTTGGCCAACATGGTGGTACGGTTTACGCCCGGCTTTAGTAGTTTGAGCGTTCAGCAATTCAGCTCAATTGACCTTTTCAAAGAGGTCTGGATCGGGTGCGACATTTTTCTGGAAAATGGTAGCCGTACCGAGCAAGGGAATCCTCTCCACCGACAAAGACCGGAATTGTCGCTTCAGAGGAAGTAGTGCAGCAGATTTTACTCCAGATTTACGAATAATAGAAGAAAAAGACAGAAACGGAATCTGCGACAGTAAATGTTAAAAATATCTGCAGAAACGCAGGAAACAAGATGCAAGTAACGCACAAAATAGAAAATACTTAATTAAATTGATCCTAGACCAGATAAACTGGGACTTGAATCCTTTCTTTCACTTCAACTCCCGTTAAATGTGAATTTGAAGCAAAATTTGCTGCAATATCGCTCCTGGAAGGACTGCAATTCCGGTCTTTGTCCGTGGAGAGGATTCCCTTACTCGATTCGGCTACCATTTTCCAGAAAAATGTTGCGCCCGACCCAGATCTCTTAGAAAAGGTCTATAGCGATAACTACGACTGGTGTAGTGAGTCTATATGAAAACCAGGTTTGAACGAACAGCCAACTAACTGAAGCTGCATAGAAATAATCTGTGAAAATAATCTTTTAGGTATGATGTAGAGGAAGGTCGCTTTCTGGATATTCCAGAAGACTTCAGCAGATGTGTGGAGAATTCAATTTATTGTTCTTGCTGCACCAGACGAGAGAGGTTGGCCAAGGTAACGCAACCGGTTTTCTACAACAGTACGGTGTTCCACTGATGTGATTAAACATGTGTAGTTTAAGCTAGTGTTTTCAGCTCCCAACAAACAGTCAATTTTCGCGAATTTCGCAAATTTTGGACAGTATTCACGAAAATTCATAAATGTTACACATGTTTTGTCTCAAAATTGTCCCTTATTTGCACACGTCTCCAAGTTTGACCAGCCTTCATTAATCTACAACAGAAAATTGTAGATTAAGCAGCAATTTCAAAATTTTACTTCATTTTGGACAATATTCACGAAAATTCATGAATGTGACAAATGTTTTATGTCTCAAAATTGTCCCTTATTTGCACATGTCTCCAGGTTTGACCAGCCTTCATTAATCTACAACAGAAAATTATAGATTAAGCAGCAATTTCAAAATTTTACTTCATTTTGGACAATATTCACGAAAATTTATGAATGTGACAAATGTTTTATGTCTCAAAATTGTCCCTTATTTGCACATGTCTCCAAGTTTGACCAGCCTTCATTAATCTACAACAGAAAATTATAGATTAAGCAGCAATTTCAAAATTTTACTTCATTTTGGACAATATTCACGAAAATTCATGAATGTGACAAATGTTTTAATGCAAAGTTAAAGTCAATTCCTCGTAATTCCTTTCCAAAATGATTGGGGGGGGGGGTGGTGTTCTTGGCTAAATTTCGAGTTTCGGGGAGGGATCTGCCGTGAGCATATTCAAAATGGTAACGTTTGATTTTTTTACAAAAATGTTACCCTTATCTAGATTCATATCTAAGCCATTCATGTCAGCATATGTCTCAAAATTGTCCCTTATTTGCACATGTCTCCAAGTCTGACCAGCCTTCATTAATCTACAACAGAAAATTATAGATTAAGCAGCAATTTAAGAAATTTTACTCCATCCTCACTTATAGGAGCGTGTTGCAACTGTTTCAGAAATACAAGATGAAAGAGATGAGAAAACATATTACAGGTTTATTTTTTGTTGTCATTAATGTTTCAGTTTTCTTTTTAATTTCATTTTGTGCTTTGTACTTTTACTGCTGTTATCAACGATGGCCCTGTTTGTTTCTAAAAAGCTAAGATTTAATTACAATGAAATTTTATGATAAGAAAAAATAGTGATAAGTAAAACTATTGATAAATAAACTTTTATTTGTCCAGACAAAATTGCTAAAGCTTTTTTTTAAGAAGAAGGACTGAGTCCAACTGGGCAAGGCTGCTTTTGTTGTTAATTTATTTTGAGTAGGGTGTTTTTTTCTAGCTTTTCAGCTAATTTAGGCCTACTAAGCATGCTGCATCCAGGCATGGGACCCCTAGTTTAACGTCCCTTCCGAAGGACGACGGAGTGAGTTGTTTGTTCATCCATCTGGAAGTTCACCCATCCATATGCTCACTGCACATGACCAAGCTTAACTTCTGTTGCCTAACGGACCCTGACTAAGCCGCTTGGCCACTCACTCCGAGGTTTGGAGCTTTGGAGTTCGTTATACCCCTTGGGACCTTGATACCAAAAGCCTTTTTTTCTGTGTCTGTCCTAACTTTTGTTCTCTGTCCTAAATTGTGGAGTGAGAGGCCAAGCTTCTCAGTCAGTTCTCGTTAGACAGCTGAAGTTAAGCTTGGTCGTGTGAGGTCAGCATCTGGATGGATGACTTTCCAGCTGGGTGACTAAACAACTCACTCTGCCGTCTTTCAGAAGGGACGTTACACTTGGACTCCCATGCCTGGATGCGGCATGCATAGAAGGCCAGAATTAGCTGACAAAGCTAGAAGTGAAAGCCTAGACTTTTTAACTGCCTCCCACTCTTTCGGAAACAGCTTCTAACAACTAAAACAGCATACAGCTGTTTCCTCAGAGTTGGAGCGGTGGTGGAGTGTGGAGGAGCCAAGACTCAACGAATGAAATAAGTCTATTGAAAGCCTACTCAAAATACCCGGGATTCGAGCTGCATATTTGTTGTTACGATTTGTATAGCTTTGATTTGAGGGTTCAAGACATTTACTCATAACAATAAACAAATAGACATGCATTGTGCCTTGTATTTCTTGTTGTTTCCAATTGACAGTAATTTGTTATCTTTCAGCTGCTTTCTATAAATAATCTTTATAGCTCTGTGTTGCAATGCTTTCAATTTTCTACAGTCCTCTTCGGCTATGTTTATGTTACGAAATATTTTTTCTGCTGCATTCTTTACCTTTTTGTATTTCTTTCAGATCAGTATCATATCGTAAAGAAGAATACAAACCTGGTGACTGTGTCTACTGCTTGCCAGAAGCTTACTCTTTCAAGTAAGATGCAGTCAAACCATGGGCAATAATGAACCGTGTTTTTAGCTTGGAATTATCTGCTACTAGTCTTCGCCTAGCCGCAAATACTGGAAAGCACATTTAATCAAACACTAGCGTGCCTGCGAGCTGTTAGGCTGTTTTTAATAGCAATTAGACGCCACAAGTGAAGAAGACGTCGCGAGCAGACAGGAATCTGGGCACTAGTTATTTTCCCGCGACTTGATATTCCGCGTTCTGGCGACAACGTCATCTTGGCTGTTTTCACGTTCTGATGAAAACGTCAAAATTTTGTATTTTTCTTCAAGCTACAAAAGTTGTTTCAGCAACCAAACCAGTTAATTATTGCGATAATTTCGCGTTTGTAATGAGGGCCTATCCTAAAAGCTGCGAAAAAAACAAATCAGAATGAAGTGGTGGGCTAAAAGACTTTTTTCTTTAGCTAGCGTGACACTTAGGCCCTAGTATGCCGGTATGTAGGCGCCGCCACCCTGCAATGCTAAATCAAAAATTCAATCGAAACGCTACAGAACCTCTTTGACAAAGTCGGCGTTCTCGTTGGCGGGCGCATCCTTTTGCTAAAACAGTCTGTTAGCTCATACACAGCAAACTTTGTGGTTTGAAAGCACGCTTTGTAGGAGCTAACCGTTCGCAGGCGTGCCAGTGTTTAATTGTGATTTCCAGCAATGGCGGCTAGGCCGAAGACTTGCAGCAGATAACTCCAAGCTACACATGCGGTGCATTATTACCCATGGTCAAACTCTTAATTTGAATAATAGCTTTAATATGATTTGGGTTTTATGCTTTTTTATTTTTTAGCGACGGTTAAGCATATAACCAAATTGAAAATTTTGTACCATGGCGACAATGCCCCCCAAAAGTCCTTAGAACAACCCCGTCGTTTTCGAAAAATTTTACTTCAAAATTGCGATAAACAGCGGAATCATTTTCGGGCATACTTAAAAGCTTTGTCTTCCCGCTGTATCCGACCAGCTGATTGGTGTTTAAAACACAATGCCAATTCAGCTTCGATTGGTGCATTTCGAGACGCATCTGGGTATAAATTCCGCCTTAGTCTATTGTTTCGGTCTGTTTCTGACGTTACTCTGGGGAGTGTCAGACGAAAACAGCTTTTAAGTATGATTCCGCTTTTAAGTTTAAGCCCGAAAATGATTCCGCTGTTTATCGCAATTTTGATGTTTTGACAACTCAAAGAAAAATATTACTCGACTTCCTTTTCTTGCTGGAAATTACAGGAAGTCAACCCTCTTCCTCCCAAAACAATGTTGTTCTTTTTGTCTCCACTCTGAAAATTCATAAATTCATTTAATATTTATTATTCGATCTTGTGTGACTCTTAGAACCCTCCGTTCCCGCTGATTCCCGCCCGTTCCCGGTGATTCCCGCTCGTTCCCGCTCGTTCCCACTCGTTCCCGCCCGTTCCCGCTCGTTCCCGCCCGTTCCCGCTCGTTCCCGCCCGTTCCCACTGATTCCCGCTCGTTCCCGCTGATTCCCGGTCATTCCCGCTCGTTCCCGCCCGTTCCCGCTGATTCCCGCTCGTTCCCGCTGATTCCCGGTCATTCCCGCTCGTTCCCGCTGATTCCCGCTCGTTCCCGCTGATTCCCGGTCATTCCCGCTTGTTCCCGCTGATTCCCGCTCGTTCCCGCTGATTCCCGGTCATTCCCGCTCGTTCCCGCGGATTCCCGCTCGTTCCCGCTGATTCCCGGTCATTCCCGCTCGTTCCCGCTGATTCCCGCTCGTTCCCGCTGATTCCCGGTCATTCCCGCTCGTTCCCGCTGATTCCCGGTCATTCCGCTCGTTCCCGCTGATTCCCGCTCGTTCCCGCTGATTCCCGGTCATTCCCGCTCGTTCCCGCTGATTCCCGCTCGTTCCCGCTGATTCCCGCTCGTTCCCGCTGATTCCCGGTCATTCCCGCTCGTTCCCGCTGATTCCCGCTTGTTCCCGCGCGTTCCCGCACGTTCCCGGTGATTCCCGCTCGTTCCCGCTGATATTCCCCGTTCCTGCTTTTAGTAATAGCCGCTAGTTTGGGACCAACTGTGACAAAATGATGATTTAGTGCCTCTGCTATATCACCTTCTTTGACAAGTCTATTACCCTCAAAGTCTAAGCTCGTGAGGGTTGTTGACTTCTGAGATTTATCCAACACATTGTTAATGGTCTTCCACATCATTTTGGGGTTACCCTTATTTTCGTCAATCAACCCACAATAATGTGTCTCTATAGCAACTTTTATCTCTTTTGTTACCTTATTTCTAAGTTGCTTATACATTGGCCACTTGTCAGGAAATTTATAGGCCATTTTCTTGGCCGAGTCCCTCTCCCTCATCAGTTTTCGTATTGATGGATTTAGCCAGGGAGCGGTTTCATTGCGAACCCTTCTTTTTTCAATGGGGCATGTATATCAATGAGTGACTCAAAAATCTCCTGAAAAGTGGTAGCCATTGAATTGGGATTTTCTGCGAGGGGAGATAGGATGCTCGACCAATCTATTTGGAGTAGGTCGTTTATGAATGATGTTTTATCATAGTTAGCAAGGCTTCGAGTCTCAACAACTTTCGGTTTTTTATTTCTATTGAGTCTCCAAGCATTGACTTTTCGTACCCCATACACCAAATAGTGATCGACCATCCCAATTCGCAGAATATCAGCTCTTAAAATGCGCCTGGGGCTCGTTGTAGAAAAATGATCTATCAGTGTTTTCGTCATTCGTCGCTCGTTTTGTTCATTACGTGTGATAGCAACCCTAGTAAATTTATTGATTAATTGGGAGAATTGAAACTCGGCATAGATTTGTTTGAGCTTTTTGGTGTTTGTGTTTTGATTGTTTTTGAAATCGCAGTTGGTATCACCAATTAGAATTGTCTCCTTTTCTTCCTTGTCCAGTTCTTTCAGAGTCTCTCTTAGGTTTTCAAATGAGACTTGATCTGCTCCCGAAGTAGGGGGCCGGTACCAGCACACATTTCATTCATTTACATTTATTCATTTTTCATTCATTTTTTATTATTTACTCACGGTTGCCCCGTCAGTCATGCGACTGTTTTTCAGGGGGCCGTGCAAAAAAAAATACATATGCTAAAAACTAATTAATTTCTATAGAACCTAAACCTAATAACAATGTAAAATAATAAATCAAAGTCATTTCAACATATTTGTGAATTGTCGGGGAGAGATTGCCCGCTTAATTTCCAGGCCGAGGCGGTTCCAGACTACAGCACCACGATAGGAAAATGCTTTCTGGCCGTTACATGTTTTCATAAATGGAACATGTAAGTCTGTGTTGGCATTGCGGAGGTTTTTAAAACAGCGAGACGATTTCCTCGTGAAAAGTTCAGACAGATAACTTGGAGCAAGGCCATTTATAGATTTAAAGACCATGGTAGCTGTTTCAGTATTAATCATTTCAGCTACGGTCGGCCACTTTAAACTTTCTATCAAGGCACCGGCGGAAGTATCATAGCTGCTATTGGTTACAATTCGTGCGGCTCTATTCTGAAGTTTTGCAAAGACTGCAGCCGAGTTTCGCCGCAAACTCCCCAGACCGAACAGCAGTAGCGGAGATGCGGTTCCACAATTCCACGATATACTTTGCACAGGGTGTCTTTAGGTAACAGTTTTTTAGTGTACTTAAGGAGTCCGAGGGCACGAGAAACCTTATTACGCATAAATTGGGTATGATCTTCCCAGGATAGATATTTATCAATTTGGACCCCTAAATATTTGACTTTATCCACAACTTCGACTTCAGAACTACCGATAGAAAAGGAAGGTAGCTCCGTTAATCCAGTCGAGATCTTGTTGTGGTTGGGTCTAGATCCAATAACCATAGCCTGTGTCTTTAGGATATTTAATGATAGTTTATTCCCTTGAAGCCATTTTCTTAAAGAATCTAATTCCCTCCCAAGTGTCACATTTAAGTCTTCAACACTTTTTGCAGAATAAGAAATGGCGGTATCATCAGCATACATGTTCACTCGGCAGTCATTGAGACAAGAAGGAAGGTCATTGATGTTTATTATGAACAGGAGAGGCCCAAGACAGGACCCCTGCGGAACACCACAGTTTATTTCTTGAACTGTTGATGTAACACCATTGACCTTACATAGCTGCCTTCTTTTTTGAAGATATGATGTAAACCAAGTATGCTCAATACCCCCAATTCCATATTTCTGCATCTTTTTAATGAGGATATCATGGTCTACTGTGTCGAAAGCTTTCTTAAGATCTATAAATACCAATGCGGTGAATTCTCCCGTGTCCATATTCCTGTACCAGTCGTTTGTGCAAGATAAAAGGCTTGAAACGACGGAGTAGAGACGCCTGAAGCCAGATTGCTTTGAAAAAAGATGCTGGTTTTGGTCAAGGTACTCATACAGTTGATCGAAAACAATTTTCTCAAAGATCCTAGAAAGTACAGGGAGAACCGATATTGGTCTGTAATTTGAACAATCGTCAGTTTGCCCACTTTTGAAAATAGGGGCAACCCTTGCAACTTTCCAGCATTCTGGGAATACACAAGTGGTAATGGAAAGATTAAATATATCACAGAGGGAATCAACTATAATAGGAAGACCAATCTTCAAGAATTGATTAGCTATGCCATCGGTTCCAAAGCCCAAAGAAGTTTTGAATTTTCCAAGGACACGTGCAACCTGAGGTGAATTTACAGGTTGAAAACGGAACCGTGTTGCTTCAGGATTTACTGAATATCTACCTTCCAAGAGTGGATTGGCAGTAGACGGAATTTTATCGCTTAGGTTTTCTCCAATATTACAAAAATAAGTATTCATGCATTCGGCAATCGCTTTAGAATCCGTTATCAATTTACCTTCAACGTCAAGAGAGTTTATCCGCGTGGTCTTCGACTTTTTGTTTAAGACAGAGTTAATAGTTTTCCAAGTGTTCTTAAGATTTCCCTCATCAGAGGCAATCTTATCTGTGAAGTATTGGCGCTTTAAGTCACTGTTCATTTTATTTAATTTATTTCTTAATTGTTTGTATGCATTAAATAATATTTCAGATTTAGATCTTATCGCCTGTTTTCTCAATTTGTCTCTTGTTGCGCACAAACGTTTGAACTCACTTGTCAACCATGGACAAAACTTTTCTGAGACACGCCTATGACGTAAAGGAGCATGTTTTTCGAGAATGTAGGAAAACATATACACGACAAAGAAAGGTTTTCCAAATTCCGGTGAAAACTCAAGTGCCAAAAGTTCTAATTCATTACTTTTTATCCTTACAATAGGTTCAGGCAAGCCCTCTTTTACATAGAATGCCACACCCCCACCGTTAGTATCCCGGTCGTTTCGGTAAATTTTATACCCGCTTAGGCTGACATGCGGGTCTTTCACTGATCCATCTAGGCGTGTCTCACTTAAGCCAATTATATCAATATCGTTATCTCTAAGAATTATACCCAGCTCATGTCTGTGTTTTCTTAGTGAAACTATATTTAAAAACGCTATTTTTAGACCATTTTTCTTACCCGAGCGCAGATTCTTACTTGTTTTATTATTATCGGAGCCTACTCGCTGTTAACAATATTTAATAAATTTACTGTAATTACCAGATAACTTACGAACCCCCATCGTTAATATGCAGCCCGTCTGTCCATAGATTACTAAAACAATGTTGCTGTTGTCTATCATATCGAATCCATTCAGAGCAGTTTCATCCTCAAGTAATTTATTCAACTTTGTTACCTTTGAGTTCAGTGATGAGTCGTCCTTTCTTCTTATGACGGAGGAGAATACGATCCGTGCCTTGGGGTTGTTGTCTTGCACATGTTTTAATTGGTTTACAACCTCTTTGCTTAGTTGCTCTGGTGTCATTGAGGCGATGTTGTTGGTGGCCGCGTGAATAATGATGATATCATGTTCGGTTTTGCCAACTGCTTTGGTGGTTTGTTCGATTTTCATGCCAGGTTTAAATTTGATGTCAACATCTCGATAGCTGTTGGATAGCACTGAGGCATTTATTCTTCGGAGTTGCGAATCTCCAGCAATTAAAACTTTGAGTTTTTTCTCTTCGTTTTCTTGGCATTTCGATTTTTCCCCCTGGCCCTGAGCTCGCTGTGTTGTCTCCGTATTTTGGTTTGATTGCTTTCTGCCCTGTGTTGTTTTTTCACTCATTTGCTTTTTGTTTCTGTTGCTTGTTTGGGATTTACTTGATTTGCTTGATGCCTTTGTGCGAGAAGAATCATCTTTTGTTGCTTCTGTGTGTCGTTCTGCTTCATTTATCAATTGGCGTCTAATTTCTTTTGTTATCGAGCACTCATTCTCTTGTCTCATATTGTTTTCATTTTCTCTAGCACAATGGTATCGAGTTTGGTTTCCATAGCTTGAATTTTCATTTTGAGATGCTGATTCCCGCTCGTTCCCGCTGATATTCCCCGTTCCTGCTTTTAGTAATAGCCAAATGCAATATGGGTGCTTGTGGGACACTCTTCGCGGTCACAAACCAGATTTGTTTGCGGAGGGAGGGGTTTCAGCTTCTATGAATGAAGTGAAAATTGTGCGAGCGTTCCAAGACTTTTGGCAGGCATTGCAGCCAGATAGAACTCTGAAATCTGCCTTCTCCAAGCCATTGAACGTGAAGTTGGCTTGGCATTGTGTTTTTGTTTAATTATATTGAACTTAATTACAAAAATTATTTAGAAATTTTAAATCAATTTCTCTTTATCCTTTCTTAATGTTGACTACTGATGCTTAACTTGTGTATACAAATTGATACTGTTTTCGTTTTTAGGGTGCAACCGAAAATGAAAGAAGAGAGACAGCAAAGAAAGGAAAATGTATGTAATCGTTTCATACCATATTCTTTGGCACGTTTTATGCTGCCTGTGTAGACTTAATAGCTTCAGACACGTTCTGTCTTCTGTGTATAGGTAGTAGACTTACAACACCTGTATTTCTCTTCGGGAATAGCAACAACATCTGCTAACAACTGCAACAACCTAATTACGGCAACTAGGTTGTTGTTGTTGTTAAAAGCAGATTGTTGCTGTTAACGAATAGAATGATCTTTCTGGTTTATCTATTATCTACATAGGCTTGTTACTACATTCATCCTAGTCTAAATTGCTTCAAACCCCACAGCCCTTCTCCAGCCATTCTGAGGAAACAGCAATTATGTTGTTTTGGAGATGTTAGCAGCTGTTCCCGGAAAAATGGAAGAAATGTATTAATTCTACTATCTGTACAAAAAAGTTTTCTTTTCATACCATATTCCTAAGTTTTTTAATGTCCTACTTTTCTCTACCTGCTTACACGCATTTTTTATAAGGAAGTTCGGCTCAGGCTCAGTACTTAAAATTCCTTAACTGACAGCCAAATTTGAGTTCTCAATATTCCTTAGCGATTCCTTATTTTTTTACTTTGTGATTCTTCAAAATAACCAAGGGTAAAGGAAAAATAGTCATAATGGTGTCAGAAGATGAGTAGAAATGAATACTAATTGAAAAGCATTGGCGATAAGTATTAGTTGCTCCGTTAATTCAAAATTTAATCTTTTTTATTTGAAATGTTATGTAAAAGAAAAAGTCAGATTCCTTAGTAGTCTCCGATCTAGTACTAGAATTTCCTTGAATTTTTGCTTACCCGAGTACTACCTTCCTTATAAGGCGCTTATAAACATGCGTGTATCTAGCATTTTCATGTCGCCTCTTTTCATTTCCATCTTCAATAAATGCTGTATTTATCGATGTGTTCATTTCATACAAATTCATAAGCATCTTCATTTGATATAGTATTCATTACCAGCTTCACTTGATATCTTATTTTATCATATATTTTGACAGTACGACGAAGAGCTTTACCCAGAATATTACAGAAAGGGAAGCGACCATATTAAAGGCAGTAACGTGGATGTTCCTGAACCTCTGAGAATAGGTATGAAGTATTAAGTAGACAACTCACACGGACATGAGTGAGTGGCCCAGCTTCTCAACCAGCTCTCGTTGGAGAGCTGAAGTTAAGCCACGCTTGATTGCGCTAATTTGGCAATTGTAGCATTTTGTGCCATCTTCAGGACACAAAGCTGCCCAGTTTGTCGATCTACTTGGGTATATTACTGTCAAAATACAGGGAGCAAACAAAATGGTAAATTAATACATACTGTACCTTTTCGATTCGAAGCCTCGTTTTCAGAATTTACGCAATTTTGTTGTGGAGTAAATAGCCAAGCTTCTCAATCAGCTATCGTTAGACAGCTGAAGTTCAGCTTGGTCGTGTGAGGTCAGCATCTGGATGGGTGACTTTTCAGATAGATTACTAAACAACTTACTCAACCGTCCTTCGGAAGGGACGTTAAACTAGGAGTCCCATGCCTGGATGCGGCATCCATAGTATGGTAAATTAGCTGGAAAAGCTAGAAATAACAGCCTACTCAAAATCAAGTAACAACAGACATAAAACCTCTCGGAAAACTCTTGTTCTAACGCTCATCTTTTTCTAACTCTATTTCTCGTCGCTCAGGGAATCACAGTGACTAAAAGAACTTAGTTATCTCTTGGGTTCATTTGACAAAAGTTCTTTGAAGTATTCATTTAACAGTTACTTTTTGCTCCAGCTAAAATTATTTCGATATTCAAGAAGAAGAATGCTTTCGGACAAGATCAAGACGACATTTTCCTCCGTGTTCGCAAATTTTACAGGTGAGTTATTCCATCTTCATTATTGCGTACGAATTCATAAGGATAAATAAGAATATAGCGAGTACGTATTCCAAAGGGTTTTAAGGCATGTTAAGCTCGTTACTGTGTTTTTATGGCACTATCTTGCTTCCTAACAGCAACATAACGACCAACCTCGTTCCCAGGCCCCAAATAGAATTTCCTCGAATCTCAACCATTAAATCGATTTTGGCCCTGGTGCCGGCCACAAAATCTGCCAAAATACTGCCAATTTTAGCCTAGGCATAAAAACAAGATGTAGATTCCGAAAGCAGATGCTCTTAGAAAGGAAATGCAAAGAATTTCATTGATAACTGTAAGGCAAGATACAATATCTCATGTAGCATCATTTTTTGGTTATCGTAAATGTTTTTCTACATAGTTTTCGGCCTATTTTGGTGTGAAATTTTGAAGAAACTGTGACGTCACTTAAAATTTCTATTGTTTGAACACCCAATCAAATTGCGAATAGACAAGGCCGATACCCGGGTCGAATATGGACAGCGAAGTTTCACGTAGAGGCCTATTCACCCTGGGGACGAGGTTGCATAACGACAGCTTACGCCAGTACTGCAATAGGTAAGCGAAAGAAGAAAGAGAAAGTTGTGATTGTTGGTTTATAAAATCCTCTAATCCGTCCAGAAGTAATGTACCCCCCTTTTTGGCGCCGAAGCTCAGTTTGAAGATTAATAATATTTTATTTGAAAAAATATGCGCAGTAAATGTTTTGTTTTCATTTCGTATCTGTGTTACATTTTCCAGACCTGAAAACACCCACAAAGGATCATCAGGAACATTTCATAGTGATCTTAACCTTGTTTACTGGAGTAATGAAGGTAAGAAATTGTTTATTCTTGCTATTTTGTCATCTGATTTTGATCACCGGATAATAGACCTTTACAAAGAGGCCTGGGTCGACGCGACATTTTCTGGAAGATGGCGAACATCTTGAATAAGGAAACCTCTCCGCGTGCCACGACCGGGATTGTTGTGGCTTTACGAGAGGATTTGCAGCAAATTTTGCTTCAGAGTCACAAATAATGGAAGAAAAGGACTGAAAAGGAATATGCGATAATTGTTGAAACTGTCTGCGAAACTTCGATAGTCAGGATGCAGGCAATTCACAAAGAGGAAAATACTTGTTTAAACGCTCCTTGAGTTGTTAAGCTGGGACTTTTATCTCTTCTTTCATTTTAACTCCATAAAACGTGAATTTGAAGCAAAACGGACAGCAAAGTTGAAAATATTACTAATACTATTATACACTAAGGGCGTGTTGTTCTAAACTAATTCTTTTTTCGGTAGCCTTCTTTTCTCAGAATGTGTGTTTTTCGAAGCCGCAGGTTTTGGAGCTCTCCAAAATCTTCTAGTATCAAAAGCAGAAGGTTTCCGAGACTTTCGAGATATTTAAGGTTTGAAGTTCAAAAGTTGAGAAAGAGACAAAAAGATACATCGATTCCACCAGTTGCCAGGATACATTCCGCAAATGTGTCTGGGAACGAGGCAAGCAAGAATTTCGGCGCGAAAGTTTTCGGATTTCCAGAATTCCTGTTTTTGAAAGTCATGTATTCTGTTTTTGGAAGCTTTCTGTTTTTGAACTTTGGAAGGTTTTAGAGGCTCAAAGGAACACGCCCTAAGCATACTGGGAAAATGCAACGCACATCATCTACATTCCTCCCACCCTTTCAGGAACAGTTACTAAGGCCCTAGCTAAACGATCAAACATTGTTGGTCAAACATTTTAAATTTGCTGTACAACAAATGTTTGACCGTTTGGCCACGTCCAAAATCATTGCTTGACAAGCAAAAGTAACAAACTTTATTGCGTGATATTTTTGAAAAATTTCAAAAACATTTTTGCTTGACGCAAGCAAAAAATGTTGGACGAGCAATGTTTTTTGACGTGGCCAAACAGTCAGACATTTTGCTTGACAAGCAAATCTCAAATGTTGGACCAAACATGTTTGATCGTTTGGCCAGGGCTTAACAACTGTAAGAACAATTGCTGTCACTATCTGTAGAATCGCTGGATGAATGCCGATGTATCCCCGTCATTCAGAATTTCTCCCCGATTCATCGGTAAGGTATCCCTGGCAGTTATGATTATATGGAATGCCAGGCTTAAGATTTTTAATCTTCTCTTTTGTTTAATTTTATTCGCAGAAGTAACAGTTGATTTCAAGTATGTACAAGGAAAATGCTCTGTAAATTGTGCAGAGAATGGCCTAACGACAAAGTTCAAGCAGAATTTCTCTGATCAGTTTTATTATATCGAGGTTAGTCTCTCTTTGAAACGCATCCCTCTGCTATTCTTTGGCAGAAAGATAAGCCGGGCGCAAACCGTGCCAACATGTCGGCCAGCATCGGCACCAAAAATTGTTGGCCAACATGTTGGCACGGTTTGCTATAGACATTGGCCTAATATACAACGTGTTTAAAAATGTTGGCCAACATTTTCGTCGATCTGAACAAAATTGGGTTGTTGGTACGGTTTGTTATGTCTCGCCAACATGTTGACACAACATTTTCAATTTCGGTCGTTATTTCGGAGACACTTACATGAGTAATAAATTTAAGCTGGCAGTTTGAGTTGGAACACGAGATTTTTCTTCTTCGTTGTCAACCACCAACAACAAGATCATCAACAAACTATGCCCCGAGAGCATATGGGACAAATACGAACCGAGATCTTTACACTCGACCTACAGAACGAGGCATTGTAAAGATCTCCAGATCCCTAGATACAAGACTGAATTTGCGAAGAAAGGCTTTCATTACGCAGCTCTCAAAACGTGGAATGATACACCTGTTGAAATTCGTGAGCTACCTACACTAGATCGTTTCAAAAAGCAACTAAAAACACATCTAAGGAGCTACACCATGCAAACACAACTCCTTGGAAGATCAGCAATACAGATTACTTTAATAGGCGCAAGATTTTTCTTTTTTTTACCATATTTTTAGGAATTGTATATTGTACTAGATTTATAGGGTATTATTAGTAAATTTATGCTGAAAGGGTTAATTTGTGTATAAATAATATTAAAAGAAAAAAAAAATGAAAAAATGAAACCAAAAGAGCGAGCAATAAACAAACATCTGCTTTTTTCAGCCATGTTTGCAAAAGATCATTTGCAGATGACGTCAACAATCCAAAACATCTCAGATGTTGTGATGCTATGGCCTAGCTAAACCGTAGACTGATTACTTGAGTCGTAGTTTTCGCTATTCAAATACATGCTAGGACGCTCAGGCTAAACTTGTTTGAGCGACCTCGGTTTGGTAATAGTCTCGGTCTGATGAGCGATAACTGAGACTCAAATAATAAGTCTAGCGAAACCGTACCAACATGTTGGCCTATTTTTGCGCCTGCCTAGCATTTTCGCTTACTTTATCTTATCATCATACAGGCATACAATGGTGAAACCTGCCAGATTGAGGATTTACCAAACATAGCTTTACCACAAATGAGTAAAGGCAAGGTAAGCATAAACATAGAAGGGTGTGCTCTTCTGAACCTCAAAAATCTTCCTAATTTCGAAAACAGAAAGCTTCCAAAACAGTATCCATGACCAGGAATTCTGGAAATCTGACATCTTTCCCGCCGAAATAATTGCTTGCCTCGTCCCCAGACCCATTCGTTAAATGTCTCTTGGCAACTGCTAAATGGAAGTCTCTTTCGAACTTCAAACCGTGACTCTCTCGAAAGTCTCGGGAACCTTCTGCTTTTGATGGCAGAAGGTTTTGGTAGACTTATTGCATGAGTTGTTAGTTTCCGCTCCTCCAACACTACGACACCCCGCTACAAGGGATTTCCCGGGCAAGTTTTTAAGCCTATCTTTTATGAGTCCCAGTTTGAGCGATCTCATTTTAGTGTTGGCCTCGGTCTCATGAGCGATAACTGGGACTCAGATAATAAGTCTAAGGTTTTGGAGACCTCTAAAACCTGCAGTTTTCTAAAAAATGGCTTCGAAAATACACAAATGCTGAAAAAAGAATTGGTTTAGAAAAACACGCCCTAAAAAGAAAACTTTTTATTAGATCTGGGATGTCTTGATAGTGCAAAATATCTGTACCAAAGATCTCATTTTGTTGCTTAGATGGAGTTTATAAGGCCCTATCTATGTCGTGTGGATTTTAATTATTTAATCCGGTATAAAAGTGACGTAAGAGCAACGTTGTCTTTATATGCAGTTAGTGCTGCGTCGAACTTAATTCAAAGTAAAATTTTTTGTGTTTTTTTCCCTGAAAATGAGGCTCTAAAGGCGCGAATTACAAATTCAGTATGGCTATAATAAATGCAGTAAATCGATTTTGATTAAATTCGACCAAAATGCGACCATATAAAGCAACGCTGCATTTATGTCGAACTTGTGAATTACAGTAACTTCGGCAATTGTCATTTTATATGGGTTAATTTAGGTCGAACTTAATTCAAATTTTGCTTGAACTAAATTCGACACGACCCAGAAGCGGCCTTATAAAGTGACCCTTACATGAGTTTTTGCTTGCCTTTTAGGGGAAAGGCAAAATGAAGAAAAAAGCTTTGTCAAATCTTGACGGAAATGTGCAAAGTGGATCTACTGCAGAGTCAACTGAGATTAAAACTAAACAACCGTTAAGAAGTCTGGATGTATTTGCAGGCTGTGGAGGTAACTGGACCAAATCATGCGATCTAAACACCTTTAGAATAAAAAACCTTTACCTATAGTCTTTGAGCAGTACAAAATTGCAAGAAACAGCGGAAACATTTTTGGACATACTTAAAGCTTTTCCCTTCTGAGACTCCCAGAGTATAAGCTTCAGATACAATCCGAAACACTTGAAGAAAGCGGAATTTATACCCAGATGCGGATCGAAACGCATCCATCGGAAAGAGAAACTGAATTGGAATCGTGTTTTAAACACCAATCAACTTGTCAGATACTCCGGGAAGATCAACAGAATTAATTGAAGAGTCCAAGTGAGAAAACTTACTCTTTCTGTCTACACAGAACCGGCCTTTTGCTTTTTAATGTGTACAGATTCCAAAAGACTTAAATGAAACAATGATAAGTTTATTGGTGTTTAAAACACAAATCAGTATGGTCCTATTCGATAACCCAATTTTTGCAGAAAGTTACAGCGAGGATTGGTTTAGATCCTTGTGTCAGAATCCGCTTATCGAAAAGTACCAATCCGCTTTTTTCAAGTGTTTGGGTCTGTTTCAGACGTTTACGCTTTGAGGAGTGTCAGACGAAAACAGCTTTTAAGTATGCCATTCGATAATCCCGCTGTTACCTGCAATTTTGAAAACGTTTACCGTCAATATAAAAGCTTTTGCGATAAATATTAACCTTTCCCATAAACATATTGAAGAGAAAAATCGAACAGCTTACACAACGACATTAGTTACAATCATGGTTTCGCAAGTAGATAAAAGTTTATGATTTGTACAAAACTTCAAAATGCAGATCTGTGATTAATGCTTTTCTATAGGCATCTGGGTATAAATTCTGGCTTAGCCAACTGTTTCGGTCTGTTTCTGACGTTCATTCTCTGAGGAGTGTTAGACGGAAAAGCTTTCAAGCAAGCCCAAAAGATGTTTCTGCTGTTTCTAGATGTTTTGAGAAAACTGTAGGAGACTCGAATGTAGGAGACTAAAATACCGAAAAAACAACGTTTCCCTCCGTTGATTCTGAATCTAGGAGTACTTTCTTGCCTGTTAGATTGCTTGCTTGCTTAGCTACATCCATCTGAGTGTTAATCACAACGATTCACTCAAATGATTGGAAAAATTGACATCCTGTGAATTTTAATGATCCAAAAATAATATATGTAAATGAGTAATTTTTGAGTAATACAAGATTTCACAACTGCGTTTAACAGGGAATCATTTTCGGGTATACTTAGAAGCGTTTTTCGTCTGATACTCTTCACATTATGAACGTCAGAAACAGACCGAAACAAATGTCTAAAGCGGAATTTATACCCGTAAGCGGATCGAAATGCTCCAATCAGAAAATGAAGCTATATTGGTATTATGTTTTAAACATCAATCAGCTCATGGAATACAGCGAGATGACCAATACAAATTAATTCAAGAGTTCAAGTAAGAAAACGAACTCTTTCTGTCTACACAGAACCGGCAAAACGCTTTTTTGAAACAAGGATCTACTATCCTAAACAACCCCATTTTTCCCTCACCCTGTTCAATATTGGATAGATTGTTAAATTAGCACCTTCATCATGCAGGCAATCTCATGGCATAAAGTCTGTCAATAAATCTAATCAACATTGAATTGGGGGGGGGGCAAATACATTGCCCCTTATCAGTTTGTATGGGTACCTTTCTCAATATATTTTGTTCATGACTGAAGCTTGGCCATTTATTCGAAATCAAATTCAATTTCCCTTAGGTTTGTCGCAAGGCTTCCACCAGAGTGGCGTCGCAGAGAGTTGCTGGGCGATTGAAAAAGAAGAGCCCGCTGCACAGGCGTTCCGCTTGAATTATCCGAATGCTACAGTGTTTACAGATGATTGTAATAGTCTTCTAAAGCTTGTTATGGAGGTACGTAGAGGTCATGTTTCTAAATGTTTAAAAGTGTTGAATGGTCGAGAAACAAATGAAATTCAAGCTTGGTTCATTATAGGGATATTATCAAGAACAAATGTATTTGTGAAAAATATATACAAATATGTACGATGGTGAAGAATGCTCAACATAGCCGAGCACGAAAGTCAAACGGGAGAAGACCCTTGGCTGTATGACTCAGCGATTTTATTGAGCTCTGTAGCTCAGTAGAAACGTCGTTGGCTCTCTGGTAATGCGTTCCACGTTCGAATCCCATCTATAGTGGTATGCCACTAGTGTTCGCCATTCATGACAAGTATATTAAATATTTATGATGCTGAAGAAGGCTCAACAAAGAAGGCCGAAATACGAAAAGTCAAAACGGGAGGAGAGTTTTGGGCTATATGACTTTGAGAGTTACTCGGCGGTTTCATTGAGTTCTATAGCACAGTGGAAATATCGGTGACTCTCGGATTATACAGTCCAAGTTCGGATCCAATCTATGTGGTATACCACTTGTGGAAAATTCTATCCTAGTGTTCACCATTCATTCTAAATCGGTCAAGGTATATCAAGTTACGCCATCGTAGAGGCTCGCTGCTATGTGCTCCCGCAGAGCATTTGCTTGCACTTGTTGTGGTGTAATGCAGTGTAGTGTAGTGTAGTGTAGTTTGGTACAGTGTTTTGAAGTTTAGTGTAGTGTAGTGTAGTGTCATGTAGTGTAGTGAAGTGTAGTATAGTTTAGTGTAGTGTAGTTTAGTGTTGTTTAGTGTTGTTTAGTGTTGTTTAGTGTAGTTAAATTTGGTGTAATGTTGTGAATTATAATGTAGTTGAATGTAGTGTAGTGTAGTTTAGTATAGTATAGTGTATTGTAGTGCAGTATATTGCAGAATAGTGTAGTTTAGTGTTATGTAGTTTAATATAGTGAAGTGTAGTGTAATGTAATGTTGTTTAGTGTATTGTAGTATAGTTTAGTGTAGCTTAGTGTATTGAGTGTAGTGTAGTGTAGTTCAGTGTAGTGTAGTGTAGTGTAGTGTAGTGTAGTAAAGTATTGTGTTGTTTAGTGTAGTGTAGTGTAGTGCAGTGTAGTGTAGTGTAGTGCAGTGTAGTGTAGCGTAATGTAGCGTTGTATTGTGTAGTGTAGTGTAGTGTAATGTAGCGTGGTGTAGTTCAGTGTAGGGTAGTGTAGTGTAGTTCAGTGTAGTGTAGTTCAGTGTAGTGTAGTGTAGTGTAGTGTAGTATAGTATTGTGTTGTTCAGTGTAGTGTAGTGTAGTGTAGTTTAGTGTAGTGTAGTATAGTAATTCTGTTTTCGTTTGCAAGTATCACTGAATACCTCATTTCTTCACAGGGCAAAGAACGTGATAGTAATGGTCAAAGACTTCCTCAGAAAGGGGATGTTGAGCTTCTGTGCGGTGGACCACCATGTCAGGGATTCAGTGGAATGAATCGTTTCAATTCAAGAGAATATTCCCAGTTTAAGGTTTGTAATAATATTATTAATTTACCCAAATTGATGGTGAGTAAAAATGCTGATTTATTGATTAAACAAGCATCAGGTCGTCGGGCATCGCATCTCGTTAAAGGCAGCCTGGCTTGGAAGCTTACATCCATTATACAACAGAACACTTACAAGGAAGGCTTGAGGGGGTGAAAACACCCCCTCCGGTAGGATTACGGTAAACAATTGATAAATATTAAATAATAAATTCTTTTTTTTAGAACTCCTTGGTTGCTTCATACCTAAGCTACTGTGATTACTACCGACCAAGATTTTTCGTATTGGAGAATGTCAGGAACTTTGTTTCGTTCAAAAGAAGCATGGTGCTGAAACTGACGCTGCGATGTCTGCTGAAAATGGGGTATCAGGTGACATTGCGATTTTTGTATTCTGCAATCAAGAAGTATTAGTTAAAGCACCCCTATTCGATACTTAAATTAAGGGTGCGTTCTTTTGGAGCGAATCGGAGGTTTTTCTTCTAATTTTTCATTCTAACAAGATCACCCCGGGTAATGTATGCGCAGTACAGTGGAGGGTGTGCAGTACAGTGGAGGATATTCAGTACAGTGGAGGGATATCATCAGTACAGTGGAGGGATATCATCAGTTCGGTGGAGGGTTTTCAGTGCTGACTGTACTGTAATGATGATATCTCTAGTTGGCCGCGATCTTTAGCCTTCAATAATGTGCACATTTCAATCAAAACTCTGCGATACCTTCTTGACGAAGACGGAGTTCTCATTCGCATCTTGCTAAAATAGCCTTATAACTAGCCTATGGCTGCTTAATCAACCTGACCCCCCCCCATGGTATGAAAGCTTACATCGTATAGATGGCTGCAGCCATACTCCGGCGCTCATAACTACCTGCTATTACCCATTTATACACCCGGGAAGAGAGCGGCGCGTTTGTGTCAAAAACTTGACCAATGCTGTTATCCCTGCATCAGAAGCCCGGTAGGATTGGGGTTTCATGCTATTGTCGTTAGTAAGGTTTCTAAAAGTGTACTGATATCTGGTAAAATGAACAAGTGGTAAAAATTTTTTCAGTGCGCATTTGGCATTCTCCAAGCTGGCTCATATGGAGTACCACAAACAAGAAGGCGGTAAGTATTGTTCGATCTTTCTTCAGCAGCACTTTTTATAGAAAGTACTTAACATCCAATGGCATAGAACAATGTATGTCACTAAGATAGACGAATGCATCCAGACCCCAAGGCCCCACAGGCTCGCATAAAGAGGCGACACCCCGAAGGCCCATCCCGGTGCAAAACAGACCAAGTCTGGACCTATAGAGCAACACCCCCCAAAAAGCCGCAGGGCCAAAGGGATCCGGTGCATTCATCCACCTCAGCTCCTGAGAAGTTGTTTACTTCTTTATCCAGTTTACCACCCATATTATATTACTTAAATTGATAATTGGTTTAAAAGTATGATCGTCACGAATTCCTAACTAGGCTGTTTTCACAATTGGACGCCACACGTAAGGATGACGTCGCCAGCAGACAGTCAAAGGATCTGGGCACTAGTTATTTTCCGCCTAATAAAACCATGATAAAAAGGCGGGGAAAGAATTTTGTATTAGTATGTAGGCTTACGAAAAATTTTCCAGAGTTATGTAAATATAATAGCATTTAGTTTTGTTAATTTTTGTACTTTGTAGCCTAACAATAGCATATTATATTAACAATATCATAAGTATATTGTATTCTACTAGACCCTTAACAGGGTGTTGAATATGAAATTGAAAAATTAAGATATCTGACAAAATATCTAACAACTTTTTTTTCAGGGCTATTATTATGGCTGCAGCTCCTGGCGAAGTCTTGCCTTCATACCCTGAACCAAAGCATGTTTTCTCCAACCGTGCTTGTCAGCTGTCAGTAATGATTGACAACAAAAGGGTGAGTGTAAGGGCTTGTTCTTATGAGAGGGGGGTTATCCCACGTAGGTGAGATCTCACTGCCGTGCCGGTGATTCTCGTCTAGATGGGATGAAGATTTCCCATGCGAAAGAACTCCAGTGTAGAAGCCCACTTTGGTGGTATGAATTTGTCTATTGTTCGCAAGCGCATTTCCAATCACAGTGAATACATGAAAACCATTACCTTTGAATGGTGTCAGTGAATTTAGATTTAACTACCTCATGTAATCTCAGTTTTTTTATTCTTAGTATCAAGCAATAAAATGCACGGAATCAGCACCATACCGAACAATCAGTGTCCGAGATGCAATGTCCGATTTGCCAGAAATTCGCAATGGAGCTAACAAGCAAGAGATGGCTTACCCTGAGCCTCTTTGTCACTTCCAACAAAATGTAATTTTACGAACTATTTGTCTTCTGCTTTTACCGTTTTTAATTCCGAAGACACAGTTCTACATTTTTCCCCATGATTGTCGAGAGAAATAGAACTCCAAGTAGCTTCCAAAACTCTTTCGAGTCTCAAGGTTTTTGAAGTTGCCTGTCGTTAACGTAATTGCTAATTACTAACTAACTAACTAGCTAACAAACTAATGAACCAACTAACTAACAAACTAACTAATGAGCTAACTAACTGACTAACTAATGAACTAACTAACTAACAAACTAACTTAATATCGAACTAACTAACTTACTTATGAACTGAACTAACTAACTAACTAAAAAGCTAACTACATAACAAACTAACTAATAAACTAATCGACTAATTAACTAACTAACTAACTAACTAACTAACTAACTAATTAACTATCTAACTAACTTGCTAACTAACTAATTAAGTAACTAACTAACTAGCCAACTAACTAACTAAGTAACTAACTAACTAAGCTAACTAACTTGCTAACTAATTAACTATCTAACTATCTTTCTAACTAACTAACTAGCTAACTAACTAACTTGCTAACAAACTAAGGAACTAACTATATATTTAACTAACTAACTAACTAACTAGCTAACTAACTAGGTAACTAACTAACTAACCGACTAACCAACAAGCCAACTAACCAACTAACTAACCAATTACCTAACAACCAACCAACCAATTAGTTAACTAACTGACTAAATGCGTAACTAACAACTTGCTGACAAGCAAAGTAACCAACTAACTATCTTTAGCTATCTAATTATTAACTAACTAACTAATAATCAAACTAAACTATAACTGTAACTATAACTATAACTGACAAAATAACTAACTTGTAAGATAACTAATTAATGATAGCAATTTTTTTTCAAAAGCTTAGGGTGCAAATTCGTTTGACGGAAGTTATAAATAATATATTCTGGGTACTGGGAACG
>JACTAT010000048.1:101787-121787 GCA_014526335.1 Chrysaora quinquecirrha | reverse complement strand
AGTTTTCAGCGAGCCATGGCTCGTCCTAATCGTGACCATCGGCGATCATGGCCAGGGAGCGCCGTAGGCCTACGCCTGTCACTACGCCTACGGCGCTCCCTGATCATGGTCTTGCGATTCTTGCGATTTGTGACAACGTGAAATGTTCGTCGGCGACTGCGATCACGTTTGCGACATATGAGAACCAGGCTTAAATACTCTTCGTGATCATTTCTTACAACATGTTTCGTTCTGTAAATATCGATGCAAATTATGGAACCTGTTAAAGTCTTTTTACTTTCCCCAATAGAAAGTCCTATTGAAAAGCGAAACAGACTTTTCACGTGTTACAATATTCGTTTTTTTTTTCGATAGTTCTACGTATAATACGAAACACTTTAAAACCAAGCAAAGCCGAAAGCCATTGCGCTAAATAAACCCTTACCCAACCACGACCTTGAACCTTACCTTTATATGGCTAACAACCATATATGGTTAAACGCAATACTCCAAATATGGATAAACCACTACAATCTAAATCTTAAACTTTATTTGGTTCGCAACCATGTATAGTTAAACAACATAGCCCTTGAGTTGTTTAAAAAAACAACATTAAACTCCAGCCTTTATATGGCTGACAACCATATATGGTTAAGCGAAATACCCCAAATATGGATAAACAACCACAACCTTAATCTTAAACTTTATTTGGTTCGCAACCATGTATAGTTAAACAAAATAGCCCTTGAGCGGTTAAAAGCCACAGCATTAAACTCTAACCTTTGTATGGCTAAACTATACCTTGTATGGTTAAAAAGCATGGTCCTCTTATAGTCGAATAACCATAACCTTATAAGCCCTAACCTTTTATTGGTAAACTACCATATATGGTTTAGCAACTTGAGGGCCCTTACATGGCTAAAAACCACAACCTTAAACCCTTCTTTTATATGGCTAAATTGCCATATATGGTTAAACAACAAAGCCCTTGAGTGGTTTAAAAAACCACATCATTAAACTTCATCCTTTATATGGCTAAACCAACCTTATCTGGTTAAACAGTATCGTCCTCTCATAGTCGAATAACTCTCAAGGGAAACTGGAATTTATTCGAGATAGCGAATGCACGAAATAACGGATGACCCATATAAATATAAAAAAATTTATAGTTTTCAAGTGAGGAAAGGAACCCTGATTAATATAGGAGAAAAACTGATCCCAAATTTCATCAGACGGATCACTTATTTTGCAAAATAGGGGTCGTCTGCTTTCTTGATTGATTTGGTCCCTGCTATATCCTTGAACTCGAGATAATATGGTGATGCAGTACAGGCAAAAAAAAAGGCAGAGACAACAGGAATCACCTTTGGGTGGGCAAGACAGTTAGGCCCTGGCCAAACGATCAAACATTGTTGGTCCAACATTTCAAATTTGCTTTACAACAAATGTTTGACTGTTTGGCCACGTCCAAAACATTGCAGTCCATCAATTTGGAACAACGAAGTTATTGCTTTTGTGGAAGGACGTATGCATTATTGCTACGAAATGATGCTAGATGGTGAAAATGTTGCAAGTTGTTGCAGTTTGTCAAAAACAAAAGAAATGTTTGACAAGCAATGTTGGAAAGGTGGCCGAACGATCAAACATTGCTTGACAAGCAAAAATAAGCAAAATTTGTGGCGTCATGTTTTTGAAAAAGTTTTTGCTTTACGCATGCCAAAGATGTTGGACAAGCAATGTTTTTGGACGTTGCCAAACGGTCAAACATTTTGCTTGATAAGGAAATTTCAAATGTTTGACCAACAATGTTTGATCGTTTTGCCAGAGCCTTACGAACGAGAAGACCTACTTTCTGCCAGGAAACATGATGACCCTTTTATGGTTAAACAACTACAACCTTATACCGTGGAAGCAAATCAATCAATCTTCCTATGACCTTTTCAGGTTGGTAACGCCGTTCCTCCTCCAATGGCATACTGGATTGCTGAAGAAATCAAGAAAAGCATTTCCATGAAGGACGAAAAAGACAAATAACCTGAAAGAAGGAGCAGAAGACTGATTTCACTGGCATTCAGGTGTTTTATCTAATTGAATCTGCATTTTATCAAACGATACCATTTTTATAGACCATTTCAACTAAGGGCCTCGTTTTGGAAATCAGGTCATAGAGAAATTTTGACTTCAGATTCGAATTCAGCACCTTCTAGTCCTTACGATGTTGATTCTATAGGCATAACGATTAAAAGTTAGAAAATTTATAAGGGCTTTGACCTTGAAAATGTAAAATTTCACCCTCAGTCATTTTACACGGTTAAATCCCTTATAAATCTTCAAACTTTTAATCGCTATAGAATCAACACGGTAAGGACTAGAAGTGTAAATATTGGCCTCAATACTAAATTGAATTTGTTGAATTCGAATCCGAAGTCAAAATTTCTCTATGATCTAATTTTCAATTTTTTAAACGAGGCCCTTAGTTGAAATGGTCTATTAAATTTACAAGTTTCTTCTCAGGAACGCCGTTGCAAGGAACTCATGGCTAAAATTTTAAGGAACTACATAGGGTTGGATTAAAAACTAAGAATAATGTTTTTCAAGAACAAGACGGTTTATTACAACTAAATAACCGAATATCAACATGTTTCCCGTCATACTTTCCCAAAAGACTCCATTTCTGTTTAAAGTTAGAAAACGAAACAAACTTAAATGCATTTGCTGTAAGAATGAATATTTAAACATATAGCATAGTATGCATGAAGGGGCCCCGATAGGTTTGGCGTGATGCGTTATGTAGCATTTTTTGAGCGTTATTGTGTGAGAAGACAAAATTTTGTGCGTGAATATGTGATTAGAGATTTCTGCGTTCAGCGTTAAATGCATTTTTTTAAGGCGTTATCACGTGAAAAATGTTTTTTTTGTGCGAATACGCAAAATCGATTTGTTCATGAACTGTTCGTGACCCTTATGAAACTTTCTTGCGTTTAATTTTTGGCGTTGTGGCGTGAAAAGAGCTTGGCGTTATTGTGTGATTAATAGCGCCTATCGGGCGGCCCCAGGAAGAGTAAAAGGGAGTTCCAGCCTAATTTGTTGAAAACTCAAGAAAATCCAGCCTTCATCAGACCAAAAGTTCCTTATACCAAAAACTTGTACAGAGCATGAACTCTTGTAAAATTTAAAAATGTTTTTATGGATTTTTGTACGTTAACATTTACTGATTGTTGCAATTTGCATTTATTCTCGAGTTAATAATATTTCTAAGTTCTCTTTAAAATGTTTATGACAAGTTCTGTAATTCATTTTTTCTTTTCTTTTCTTGACGGTACATGTTCTTATAATGTCACATTTTACCATAACTCCTTGTCATCTTAGCTAAGTTCTTTTAAGATTAAGCAAAGCCAAAAGCATTTGTCTGCCAACTGCAACATTGTTAATTTGTCAGAGTTTGTGCTCATTTTTTTCCAGTGCTGTAAGATGGAAAATATTTTAGGGGCATTTTTCTTCAAACAATAGACCGTAAAGAGGCCTGGGGTGGGCGTGACATTTTCTGGAAAATGGTAGACATTTCCAATTAGAGAATCTTCTCTGCGTGCAACAACTGGAATAACGGTCGTCTCAGGAGATGTTGTGGATAAAATTTTACTTCAAATACACTTTGAATTCGAACAAAACTGAAAGAAAGGCTTCAAATCCCACCATATCTGCTCAAAGAGACATTTAATGAAGTATTTTCTCGTTTGTGAGTTGCTTGTATCCATTGAACGTATCTTGTTTCCTGAATTTCTGCACATATTTTCAAAATTTATTGTTGAACATTCCTTTACTCTCTTTTTCTTCAATTATTCCGGAGTTTGGGGCAAAATTTGCTGAACTACCTTTCCCAAAACGACCATAACTCCAGTCGTTACACACGGAGAAGATTCCCTTACTGGAAATATCTGCCATTTTCGAGAAAAAATGTTGCGTCCGACCCAGGCCCCTTTGAAAATGTCTATAGAAACAATAGGCAACCATACAGCTCATCCATCAAAACAATAGATTTTGTAAAGGGAGTCCGCCTGCACATTATGGAGGGCAAGATAAACATCTTGCCAAGGGCAAAGGTTTGAAGAAGCTATTTATCTTTCTAACTTACGGCAACTGAGCGGAAACGCTTTCGGTAAACTAACTTACAGACTACAGGGGACGCCTGCACTTATGGAGGGCAAGGGCGGCAAAGGTTTGAAGAAGGGCAACTGAGGGGGTTTGGGAGCCTTCAGAAGCCTGGAAAACGTGGGAAACGCCCTTTAAATTTTTGAATTGACAATAAAACTGTTTAAGATTTACTCGATTTTGCAAGAGCAATCTTTTTTTTGAAGAATTCTTATGCATTTAAAGTCATAAAGGTTAGTAATATGATGTTGCTATTGGTTTTCGAAAAATGATTTTCTCTGTTCATTAATTTTTGAAAAATTACGGGCGACAAGTTTCACATCGATTTTATCTTGACCCAGAAACAAATAATGAAATCAATATATGATGGTCCTTTCTTGCCTTTCTTCTATTCTACAATTCTACAATATTTATCAGACAACTTTAAAGCTATTATAAAAATAATTGTTGTCGCTGAGGGCACATCTTGCCCCTCCTTGCCCCACTTGGATAAGGGCAGGAGGGGCAGTTGCCCCCCTTGCCCTCCCACCGCAGGCGTCCTTGATTACTAACTAGCTATCACACCCTAGCTATCTAGATAACCAACTAACAAACGTTCTATTTAACTAACTTACTGATGCTAACAGACATCTTGCTAACTGACTAACTCACTAACCAACTAATGAATAACCAACCAACCAACTAACAACTAACTATAACCGACTAACTAACTAACTAACTAACAAACTAATTCAACAACTGACTGACTAACTATAACTAACTAACTAACTAAATAACTGACTCACAAACAAACCTACTAACTAACTAACCAATCAACCAACTAACTAACTAAATAACTGACTGACTAGTCAGCTAACTAACTAACTAACTAACTGGCCAGCTAACTATCTAACGACAGATTAACCAACTAACTAACTTAATGACTAATTGACTTGCTCACTAACTAACTAACTAACTAACTAACTAACCAACTAACTAATAACTAGCTAATTGAGTGACTGACTGACTTATTATCTTATAACTAACTTACTACATAATAGCTTACTACTAACTAATTAACTAACTAACTATCTAACTAACTAACTAACTAACTAACTATCTAACTATCTAACTATCTAACTAACTAACTAACTAACTAACTAAGGAACTAACTAACTAACTAATCAACTAACTAACTACATAATTAATTAACTAACTTACTAATCAACTAGCCACATAATTAATTAACTAACTAACTAATCAACTAACTAACTAAGAAGCAAATTTGCGAAATTTTCCATCTTTGCGACTCTGCGCATCAAGTCTCTTTTTGAAGTTAGATCGTTTCAAACGAGGCCAGACTTTTGTGTTTACAAAACACATTGACCCGTGACGTCATTGACTCCGTGGCATCCCTTGTTGGAAGGTTTTTGACGTGGAGGTGGAGTTCGCTCGCAATGGCTGCAAAAACCTGGACTGCAATTGTAGCGACTTCTCAAGATGATAGCACATCCCAGTGCTTTCTGAAAGGTAAGGAAATTTATGCATAATTGTGGTGTTTATGATACTTGATTGTCTATGGCTGGCAAAGCTGTAGTTTAGATGAAAAGGGGTGGAATGAATGGCCTAGGCATTAGGCAGGCCCAGCTCCACAAAGATGTGTGACTATCCTCTTTTATCGCATGGAGACATTTAATTTCGAAACACCCTGGAACCCTGGCATTTCAGCCTTTTAGAGTTTTATTTTCCCTGATCTATTGTTTAATATGAGTGTTGCTTTAAGTAATTGCACATGCATTTTATTGCATTCATTTCGATGTGGCCTCCACCTGGACGCAACAAAACCCAATCAAACTCGTAGTAAAATTCTTGCATAGTGCCATGTTCGGCTTTGCAGTGATCTGAAAACTTTTCCAAACCAAAAAAGGACTTATTGCATGAGTTACACACTCGGGTTTCTTTAATCAAATTGTAGCAAAGTTTAAAAGGGAGACCATCACAACAAACTATAACCCAGTATCGCAAATTTCCACCATATCTATGCAGCCCTGCGCTGATCCCTATGTGTCTTAAAACCAGAGTTAAATTAGAATACGAATCTGGGTTAAGAAAAACTGGATCACACATTGAAATACTTGGGTGGTGTTCCTTGTGATTTGACGGAATATGGTCGTAACGCTCGTACCTTTCTGTGTTCTGATCTTCATCTCGTGGTTGGAACTTTTTCACCTTCTGAGCGACGGGGGCCTTGTTTAATTTCGGGATATCTGGGTCGATCGATTCTACGTGCTCTTTCAGAGAGGCACGCAAATTGCGTTTGCATATATCGCATATTTGTTTTAACTTCGGATAATGTACACCTTTTCCAGACTTAGCACAGTTCATACACTGAATGCAATTTTCCTCCAACTCCAATTGTTCAACTAGAGACTGGATATCATCAACGAAATCTTCCCCTTTCTCACTTAAAAATTCAATTGCTTTAGTAATAAAATAATACAGCTGCTCATAGTGAGCTTTATCTAAATCAGCGAAATATTCATTGGAAGCTTCGATATTGCGGATTTTTTCAACATTCTCCTGCATGTTATCGTTTACCAACCATTTCCTTGGCATAATGGATGGATCACTCTGAAGGGTACCAGTTTTGTTGAGCTGAATAACTATCGAGTTTGTGATGACCGAGGTGCTGATTTTATTCCGAGGCTTTACGTTATATGTTTTTCCGATCACCTGGGTATTATCAAACGTTATTGCAACGTCTCCTGGTGGACATTCAAGTGTTTTATCTGCCTGATTCAACAACCAGTCCTTAATAGTTTGATAGGATCCTCCACCAGTACCTGAACCATTGATATCAACAGCTGCTCTACTGCCACTTTCAGAATAAACCCCCAGGTTTTGTAGAAAATTAAGGGGAAAGACACACTTTTTCTTTTCAACTAGACCGTAAATTAGTTCACAGGATCGACAAAACTGACAGAGATCCTTGGATGATAGACATTCGAGATTTAGATTGCAGAATCCAAGCAGAAAACTTTTTAATACGTTGTTAAAACTATGGGCATAGGACTGTGTTTCTAGGGTAGCCAAGAAATTTAAATCTCGATAAGATTGTGTTTGTTCACCTATTGTTTGTAATAAAGATTCATGTTGAGATGCACCGACTAACTTAGAAACCAAGCTTAATTCTTTGTTATCGAGTCTTCCCTTTTCCAACAAACGTTCCAAAAATGATAGTTTCTCTTCGCTGGAAAGTCGCTCAAACCTGTCCAAACAATCCTCAATATTACTTGCTTTGGGGCTAGATTCAGCTTCCTTGCCTACCCAGTCACTAACTCTACGTCCTGGGCCTGGTAATACATCCCTTTTTCTTCTTCTGCCGACCTTTCTAACGGGTTCAGTGCAAACTTCGCAATAATTTGCATCGTGCGGGGTAAACACAAAACAGCTAGTTTGTGGAGAAAAACTAGAATTTTCTTTACGTGCCTTTAGTACCCTTTCAAGAAGACATCGGTGCTTATCACATACTGAATTGGGGTGAACATTGTTAGCATCCTTACGGATGTCAACTCCAAAGCCCAACAAAAAGGCCTCTTCATACTTGTTTTTTTCAAAATATTTATCACCCTCACCTATAAAGCAGTTATCTACTCGGCACCTTTTGCGTAATGCAACTACGTGGTCTTTTTCAGAAGAGGCCATGTACCTAAAAGAAGAGTACAACTGAATGACGGCAAAAGCCAGACAGAATCAGAAACAACGAAATACACCTTACAAGCAAATGATAGTACTTTTAGCTCCATAGTAATAATTTGTAATTGATTTGAGACTCCCTTGAGACTATACCAAACCACTTGTATACAACAATTCGTATACCAAGAAATGTACAATACAACGCTATTATATCCAAAAAACTCTTTTCAATCCACAGAAAACTATACACACATTTCTTTATCAAGCACCTAACTCTATAAGTTCAGTGAATGTATTCAGCCGCACAGTCACAAAACAAGAAGCGCCTCCACATCTCAGCGAATTTCCATTTTGCCTGCCTAAAACACTAACTTTACTAAAACGCGACACTAACGAAAAAAACGCGACATCTTTTTGAAAACTAGATCAAATGTATCTTCAAACAATAAAGAAGCAAAAAAAATTAGTTTCATACCTGGGAAAATTGTGTAAGACACTTTTTGATGCATTTATTTACCGGTACTTCTGACCATTCTCTCTTGTGACGAACAACCTTTGGGAGTTTTGATGTCGGATCTCCGGACTTACCTGACCGATTTCAACACGGAAAACGAGAGGTACGGATATCTTATTATCTTGAAATACACACATAAAGGTTTTATCGGTTTTTAGATATGTTTTGAAGGGTTTTGAAAGCATTCTTTGGGAACACTAAGGGTTTTCTTAGCAAAAGCCGTATCGCAGCGCCCCGCAGCGTCGATATCGATAAACGGATATTTTTCATATCTCGGTTCTCCGATAAATCTCTGACTGTTCGTTTTAGAAACAATGCGCAATATGTGTATAATTAATCAAATTTCAAACTTTGCCAACTATGTATTCCTATTAATTTTACTGAAATTTTCAAAAAATATCTTTAATGGTTTCGTTGAGTTGTTAAAATACTGAGCTGAATTTAAAAAGAAGATTGATTATGAACAATAATGTGAACAAGTTTCCCAAGTTGCCCCCAAAGTTTTTTCTAACCCCCCTTCTTTTAAAAATTTGTATCTTGGATCCAGTACTCACCTGAGATGTCATTGTGGAGCCACCAAAGTGTTTTAGATTGCTTTTCAATGTGCACAAGAGAGGGAAAAGAGTTTTCTGTTTAATAATGTTTCGTTTTTTAATTTTGTTTTTTAATGTTTTGTTTTTTATAAGTTATAAGAACACCTGGCTTCAATTTCAGCCTGCTTGTTTCTTACTTTCAAAGTGATTTTTCACCAATCTATCACCCCCTACCCTGCTCAAAAACATATTTAAGTTGCGTTTCCAGGCAAGGGCTTAACACTGGTGAACTTTCTTGTGTTTATCTCAAATAGTTTTGGAGATAGCGAAAAATTCTGACCAAAATTTCAGCCTGGTGTTTCTTATAAAGTTTGTTCTTTTATAAAAATGTGTACTTGAATGAAAGGGGATTTCAGTTCCAGACTCTATAGAATTTGCTAGCTTTGCTTAATTTAGCCTGTTTTTACATTATATACCTCACTGAGTTGACATCAAAAAATTGTAATAGAAAAAAGGAGGAAAAACAAAAAGGAGAGAAGTGGGAAGGTAGAGTGGAAGAGCCCTGCACGCTGTTAGACAGTGCTTACTAGTAACAGTAAAGTTGGTGCTGTGAAAGATTCAAAGAGGGGCAATCCGCTCTTTTTAAATCCCATACACCTTTTCTAGATCTTTTTAGAAAAAGGTGGTATAGCTGAGTGGCCAAGGCGCTCATCTCATGCTCATGATCGTATGGTAATGGGTTCAAATCTCATCTAGACCACTTTCCACAAGCCTGCAGTCAACCTAACTGTTCATCCTACTGACGTTGGTAAAGGAGTACCCAGGGTATTTGCTCTAGAAAATCAGTCTGTGGCCACAAACCACTGGTCCACGCCAGCAGTAGTGCTGCCAATAATCCAAACCTGCATTAGCAAATAAATATGCTTGATTGCCTAAATATTGCTGAATTAATGATGACAGGGCTTACTAGATCTCAAGAAAACTTGCCACACATTGGCTAACATGAATGAAAATCTGATGTGAGAATTATGGTAATTATGACTATGACTTTTGAGATGTCTTTTTCTTTTTCACAGAGCTGAAGATTCGCCAGAAGAAAGGCTACATTCCAAAGTCAACATTGCTGTTGAGTGTCCCTGACCCAAGATGCAAAGTAGGCAGTGGTGGAGCAACGTTAAATGCATTACTTGTTGTTGCAGAGCACCTCAGTGCATTGTCTGGCTACACTGTAAGTAGAAAGCTCCAGAATTATGTCACCTATGTTTGATGTCATCAAAGAAGCAGTCTTGGCCCCAGGGAGTAGAAAAGAAAAAGTCTGGAGAAAATTTTTTTGAGCAACACCCTGCTTTCATCAGAATGTGCTTTCCTAACAGAACTGGGTTTCTACTAAGCAAATTAAAATGGAGTGGCTTATTGTATATATGCTAATAATTCACCAGCCTTTTTATTACAAACAGGCTCCTTAAATGTTACTGTAGGAAAGTTGCCCACTTCTTGCCTATTTCCAATGGGGTTGAAATTTGGTACAATGCTGTCTAAGATGGACAATACATATGTTATCCTATATATTTCTCTTCTTCTTGGTAATGAGTAGACATTCTGGAATTTCAGTTGATCACACTAAAATGAGTTTGCTGTATCCTTTTGAGCAAAGAACATTATATTTTTGTTCAACATATTTTCTCATTGCTCCAAGGCATTGCTGCAAGGCATTGCTCAAAGGCAATGCTCCAAGGCATTGCTCAACGGAATTGCTCCTAGGCATTGCTCCAAGGCATTGCTCCAAGGCATTGCTCCAAGGCATTGCTCCAAAGCATTGCTCCAAGGCATTGCTCCAAGGCATCCAAGGCATTGCTCAAAGGCATTGCTCCAAGGCATTGCTCAAAGGCATTACTCCAAGGCATTGCTCCAAGGCATTGCTCCAAGGCATTGCTCCAAGGCATTGCTCCAAGGCATTGCTCAAAGACATTGCTCCAAGGCATTGCTCCAAGGCATTGCTCCAAGGCATTGCTCCAAGGCATTGCTCCAAGGCATTGCTCCAAGGCGTCGCTCCAAGGCATTGCTCCAAGGCATTGCTCAAAGGCATTGCCCCAAGGCATTGCTCCAAGGCATTGCTCCAAGGCATTCCTCAAAGACACTGCTCCAAGACATTGCTGCAACCCGGGGGGGGTACTTCCATTGTTCGTTATACTAGACGTGCCGCCCAAATGGGTAACTTTTTCAGCGCCAATTTCCCTACATATGGGTTGATTTTTGGTAAAGAATCTCTACACATGGGTAGTAAAAAATATAATAAATTTTAGACATGCATTACTTTTAAAAGCCTGATAAAAAGTGCGTTTCAGTTTTCAGTGCAAATGACTTTTCGGCGCATTTAGAGTTGCCTCAGGCGTTAAATTGGGTTCAAACATGTGAGATATTGGTACAAATGGGTAAAGAATTTCGTTGTTTTTTCTATACATGGGTACCACGAGGAACACAATTTATCGGTAGACATGGGTGGGTTTGGAAAAACTGGGCGGCACGTCTAGTCATTTGAACAATGAAGTACCCCCCCCCCCGGGTGCTGCAAAGCATTGCTTAAAAGCTGCCCCACTCACTTCTCAGTTTCACTGATTCATTCACATAATTGACATATCTATTGACATAGATTTTTACTCATTTTTGTTGCTATTGCAGGTTGTAACATCTGATGTTCTTCGAGGTACAAGCATCCTCCTCATCCATGTGGTAATCTTTTTTTTAATATATATGTTAGTGACTTATAGTTTGGGAGGTTTGCCCTGCTATAAAAGCTTTTTCATTAATGTTCAGCAGTAGAAAACTTGTTTTGTCCTGAAACTGCGTAAACCTTACCTGTACATAATCAAATGAGTTGTTTGCATTAAATATGGAGATTTTAAAATTGTGATAAAAGCTGGATATGTCCGAAAGAGTCCTAGTAAGAAAAAATCTTCATAATCTTCATCAAGTGTCACTATAGAGAAAAGCAATTAACACCATACAATGTGTGAATAGTCTTTGACTTGCACAAAACTTCAAAATTGTGATGAACAATGGAAGCATTTTTAGGCATACTTGAAAGCTTTTTTCGTCTGACACTCCTCAGAAACAGACCAATACAATAGACTAAGGCGGAATTTATACCCAGATGTAGCTCGAAATGCAACAATCAGAAAGAAAAGCTAAATTGGCATTGTGTTTTAAACAGCAATCGTCTTTAGGCAGGAAGAACAATGAAAATTAATTGAAGAGTCCAAATGAGAAAATGAACTCTTTCTGTCTACACAGAACTGGCTTTTTGGTTTTGATGTGGACAGATTCCAAAACACTGAGATGAAACGAGGACATAGCCATGCCAGTTATTCTAAAACAATCCTGGTTGTAATTTTCCGCACACTCTAGGTGATCTAATAAATGTTGTCCTCTGGCAGAATCAGGTTTAAGGGTGGGTCGTTGCCTAGAGTTGCAGGGTGGTGGCTCCCTTTGCTGAAAATATATATATGAAAGACTAAGTAATGTCAAAGAGAAAAACTTTATGGCAGGACTGCCAGCTAAAAATAATAACATCTGCAAGTCACTGTTTGTATAACAAAACCTGTACCTAATTTTATTTCTTTTTCAGGGAGTTCATTTTCCATTTACAGCTTGCCAGCGTGGGTTTGTAACTCTTCCAGCAGAAATGGCGCCCTCTGGCTCTGTAGTTTCTCATCAAACTGGACTGACATGCACATTTGATGTTTACTTGAATTTGCTTACAAACAAAGTAAGACTTACTCTAAATTTAAGAATGCATGATATGAGAGCATAGAAATTAAGGTTTCCATCTAGCCCCTGCTATTAATAAAGTGTCAAAAATAGGCCAAACAGAACAACAAGTTTGAAAATACATGTTCAGATTGGGATTACGTCAAAACTAATATTTCTATGAATATGTGTTAAAGAGAAATAGCGAAAGTAAAGAAATTTATAAACCAAATATTAACTGAATTTCAAAAATGTTCTGTATCAATTTCAGATTGCTGCTGAATCACCTCCTGGCTTATGGGTTTCAAGTATGGACAGAATTTTGTGTGTCCCAAATGATGCTGGTAAGCTGTAATGATCAGCTACAAAAATTTTTAATTTGGAGAATCAACTATCTCATCGCCCAATAAACCAGAAACCTATTTTGCTAGCCAGCAAGCCAACAGCAAAAACTAACTAACTGAGTAAACAATTAAAAAACTAACTAATCAACTCACTAACTAACCATCCAGCAAACTATCTAGCTAATAAGCTGACTAACTAGTGAACTATCTAAATGACTGTCTTACTAACTTACTAACAAAATAACTAACAAACGAACGAACTAACTAACTAACTAACTAACTAACTAACTAACTAACTAACTAGCTAACTAACTTAAGTGACTAACTAACTTAGTAAACAAGAAACTAACTAACTAAACTATCTAACTAACTAAATGATGGCTTTATTCATTACTTTACTAGCTAACTAACTAACTAACTAACTAACTAACTAACTAACTAACTAACTAACTAACTTACTAACTAATTTACTAACTAACTAACTAACTAACTAAGTAACTAATTTACTAACTAACTAACTAACTAACTAACTAACTAACTAATTTGCTAACTAAACTATCTAACTAACTAACTGATGGCTTTATTCATTACTTTACTAGCTAACTAACTAACTAACTAACTAACTAACTAACTAACTAACTAACTAATTTACTAACTAATTAACTAACTTAGTAGCCAACAAACTAACTAACTAAACTAGCTAAATAACTAACTAACTAACTTACTTGCTTACTAACTAACTTGCCTAATTAACTAACTAACTAACTAACTAACTAACTAACTAGCTAATAAATAACTAACTTACTAACTAACCAATTAGCTAACAAACTTCAATTGCCTGATTGTTGCATTTCGATCCGCATCTTTTGTATAAATTACGCCTTAGTCAATTGTTTCGGTCTGTTTCTGACGTTTGTACTCGTGAGTTGTGTTACACAAAAATGGGCTAAGTATGTGCAAATATGTTCCGCTATTTCTCACAATGTAGAAATTTTGTGCAACTCAAAAATTATCAAAAGCAAACTAACTAAGTAAATGACTGAAAAACAAACAAACTAACCAACTAACTAACTAATTAACTAACTAACTAACTAACTAACTAACTAACTAACTAACTAACTAACTAACTAACTAACTAACTAACTAACTAACTAACTAACTAACTAACTAAACTTACTAACTAACTTACTAACTAACTAACTAACTAACTAACTAACTAACTAACTAACTAACTAACTAACTAACTAACTAACTAACTAACTAACTAGCTAAACTTACTAACTAACTAACTTACTTACTCACTTATTAACCAACAATCAAACTAACTAACTAGTTAACTAACTAACTAACTAAGTAACTAAGTAACTAAATAACTAACTAACTAACTAACTTTTTGCATGTAATAATATTTGCTATAAGTATTTCGATAACAATTTCATTCTTTTTACTCAAATAAAATTAATTATCCATGTTTCTTGTTTAGTATTCAACTGGGACAACTGTCCTGATGTGAAGATATTCACCGTTGCTAAAGAGCTTCAAGATACTATTGCTTGCCATGGTGCCTGTAATATTAGTGGTAATGTAAGTGAACTAATTCTCGAAAATAAACTCGACCGTCTTTTTGTAAGTTTTATCAATATAAGCAACATGCATTTTCAAACTCCCCATCCCTGAAAATTCACCTTGCTACACCACTTTAGCCGGTTTTCCCCAAAGTTGATTTTTCCGCTAATTGTTCCGCGCGCAGCAGAGTGGCTTTTGTATTCGCATTGTTATTTCTAACGATGTTCGCTTAAAACACTCCGCTACGCACATTTTTAAAGTTGGATCGACTTCAACTTCTCCACCGCGTCTGCGGGTGCCTGCCAATTAGACTTATTACATTCGTCGTAGTCTACGCTCCTCCACACCCCACCACCCCACTCAAACTACGCTTCACTCTGAGGAAACAGAAATTATGATGTTGTAGTTGTTAGTAGGTGCTTCCTAAAGAGTTAGAGGAATGTAATAAGTCTACCTGCCAATCAAATCGCTCCAAAGCTTTTCATACAACGTCGTTATTCAGACTCGATCACTTTGGCGCTTGATTCCAGGTGGGAACTGAAAATCCTTTTCATACCCGAAGGACACATTAAGAGGGTGTTCGTGGAACGCATGTCTAGATAAACGGTAGGATAGACATACGTACCGACACTTTTTATGCCAAAAGTGCAACAAAAGATAAACCACAAATATTTGAAGTCGCCGTAAATGTTACCATTAATGTATGGTACTGAAAGGCTCAACATTTCCAAAACACTAAGCTAAACAGAAAGAGAGACTTGGGATGTGTGGTTTTGAGAGTTAATGCCTGAGTGAGCCAGTCAGCTTGCCAAGCCAGCTCATGCAACCACACCAATTTCAAGTTCCGATCCTAGTATTCGCCATATTGATACTGATACTTGCATATATTTTTCATGAATGGCGAACACTAGGATTGAGTTTTGCACAATTGGCCTTTCAAAATAGATAGAATTCGAACCTGGACTGCATAACTTCAGCACCAATGATGTTTCCGCTGAGCCATAATGCTTAATGAAATCGACGAGTAACTCTCCAAGTCATACAGTCCAAGGCTCTCCTCCCGTTTGACTTTTTCCCTGTTTCGGCTATGTTGAGCCTTCTTCAGCACCATAAATATTTATACAGTATTTGTCATGAATGGCGAACACTAAGATAGATTTTTGCACAATTTGCCTATCACATTAGATAGGATTCGAACCTGGACTGCATGACTAGAACACCAATGATGTTTTCGCTGAGAAATAAAATCGACGAGTAACTCTCCAAGCCACACAGCTCTAGGCTCTGCTCCCGTTTGACTTTTTCGTGCTTCGGCTATGTTGAGCCTTCTTCAGCACCATACATATCTATACAAGTAATACATATTTTTCATGAATGGCGAACACAAGGATAGATTTTTCCACAAGTGGCATACCGCAATAAATGGGACTCAAACCTGGGCTGCATGACCAGAGAGCCAACAACGTTTCCCCTGGGCTACAGAGCTCAATGAAATCGACGAGTGACTCTCCAAGTCATACAGCCCAAGGTCCTCCTCCCGTTTGACTTATATACTTACGCTTATATACAGAAATGCGACTCTTTATAGACATGCAAACATTTTTGAAAATGCTTCATACAAGATTCTGTGGGTTTTTAAGACGATTTTATTGCTGTAAATATTTTTACTGATTTCAGGGAGAAGTCATAGATATTATCTACGACGTCAACGAAGAAGAGATGAGAAAAACTTTGCTTCCTGGTGACAAAGTCCCAACGGTAATTAAAGGTTTCATTTGTATATTCTTCACTAAGAGCAGCAGCAGAGACCACAGGAAGCCCAAACTGGATTGTGTTGCATAAAAAAGGATTGAAAAGTCAAATAGCATGCGTTACATAAAAAAGCATTTAATTGAATTGTATTGGCGTCACATTACGACCAATGGGTTGAATTGCTATAGTTTTGACTATTTGTTTTCTATATTATAATGACATCACTCTATAATGCTTTACTTCATTAATAGCGCTAGGAAGAAAAGAAATTTTTACACAATTTTTTATTAGCTAACACAAGGAAAGGTCAGATATGCACTTCAAAAAAGCACAACTCGGCAGAAACAATGTTTTCAACAATTTTATCTGGCTAAATCTATCATTTTTCAAAACTTTGGGCTCAACTGGTCTATTTTTGTATCAATTAACACTTTTTTTAACTTATCCCAACTCCAGAAAATCCTTAATGACACGAAATATGCATCGAGTTTGTGCACATCCTTTATGTATCAATGAAATTCATTACAGCATATTTTTGTGAACATGAAAAATGAAAGCTCCTTCTATTACCCACAAGAGTGTATATATATATAGACAAAATTTTATTGGCTTTGAAGCTAAGGTTTGGTAATAAAAACAATTTCTCAAGCGGGTTCCTTTTTTGGAACACCCTGTATGTAGACTTATTACCTTCTTCCCACCCTTTCGGAAACAGCTTCTAACAACTACAACAACATACAGCTGTTTCCTCAGAGTAGTTGGAGCGGGTTGGTGTAGTGTGGAGGAGCGTAGACTGGTGTTGAAGAACGCTCAGCATAGCCGAAACACAAAAAAAGTTGAACAGGAAGACAGTAATGCGATGATTTCATTTAGCTCTGTAGCTCTGTGAAAACGTGGCTGACTCCTTGATCATGCAGATCAGGTTCGAATCCCATCTATTGTGTTGTGCCACTTTTTAAAAAGTTTGAAACTTTGAGGAGTGTCGGAAGAAACAAAATTTAAGAATCTTTCACATAATATCTTCTTTTTATCGCAGTATCTTATTTGATGTATTTTTGTTTCGTTTCAAGATATGTGGTGTGATTTACATGAAGAACAGTGTAGCTGAGACGTTGCTTTCGTTGCATGTTCGTGCACCGTTGGATGCCTGTACGTACCTTGGGTTAGACAGTGCTGCGAAACCTGTCAAAAATGTAAGCTTTCTTTAAATAATTTTATGCATGTGTCTGCTTATAATCGCGAAGCTTTGATTAATGGCCCATTTCCACTGCGTTCCAATTTGCCGTGCTCTGGCGAGCAGAAAACGGCCTTCGCTTAGCAATTTCAGACTGTTCGGTCATGCTTAATTCTTTAGCGAAGTCGAAGCACCGGATCAGAAGTGACCAAAGAAAACCGTGTAACCATGGGTGATAAAATCTGATTTTAACAACGCGTCATATCTTGATGACCATGTTGACCCTGTCTAACTAAGTGAAATACCATTTGTTCACAATGTTTTACTTTATCATCTCTCCACGAGACGTTTGAAATAGCCAATTTTCGATAGCAGAATCATTCTAGTAATCGAAATAATTTGAAACTTGCTTGAATTTTTTGGTGGCCTCTCTCCAGCACTAACTTTCTTTTACCCTGGATTGCAGATCAATTTCTCATCCTCGTAAATTTGGCTTTGGTTAAATCATAATGAAAAATATTGAAAAATATTCCAAAAAAATAATAAAAATTAAAAAAAAAAGTTTATATAATATTAATAGTACTGTGTTTGATTGTTTGTAAAGGCTGAATATTTTGTGTTCTGATTTTTATATTTTTAGCTTGTGTTAACTAAGCTCTAGTTAACCAGAGTTGATGGTATTCTCTTGTATTTTTTTTTACATAAACTTAGATTTGTTTTGTAACTTTATTATAACTTTAATTTCGCGGCCCAAGCCTGATAAGCCCTGCTTTTCTTGGGTCGCGTAAAAGACATTGTTTTTGCTTTAATTTGTATCTTATACATTAATTATGTGTTTTACAAATGAAAAAAAATAATGTATAGATATCTTCAAGACCAAAAGCCCACCCATACGGGCGACACATACCCGTACCAAAATGACATTTAGTACCCCCCCCCCAGGATGCCATCTCATTTTCATCTTCACCTTCAAAAAGCCATGTAGAATAGTAGTTTCTCTCTACTTGATTTTAGCTATCGTTATTTTATGACATGCTTCTTGCAATGGCAACTGGAGTTGAAGAGAGAGAATTCGTGGAAGGACGAAGAAGTGGTAATTTTGGTATGAGACCACAACCTCTTGATGATCATGACAAAGTCAACAGAAAATTAGCAAGAAAAATATTATGGGACGCTTTGAAAGAATACAAAATGAAAGCAGGTATCTTGATAAAATTTCTTCGCTTTTCTGACTCTTAAAAGACGTGGAACCGAAGTAAAACCAAAAGAAATTTGATTTGGTCTTCAAAGCAAATTTCAGGTTTTCTAAGAAGTAGTCTCTAACTTTCTATATTTCCATGCGCAACTGCATCTGTTTCAGCCAGCTTTTAAAATCAATTCAATAAATCAAAGTTTTAATCCTACAACTGACAAATCTTGACACAAATCTTAAAGCTCTTCTTTAATTTTGGCGCGAAATTTTTACTCGATCCGGTTCTAAATTCACACATGGCCTAAAGAGGCACGAAGAAACTGAATCAGATAAAAAAGAACACAGAGAATTGTTTTTGCTTTGCTAAGCAATATAAGCAAATTGCTGCAAAATCAATTCGCTTGCTTCAGTAGGGAAAACGAGGTAGCTTCGCTACTGCAATGAAAAGAACGATACAATGTCGAATCAAACTTGTGCTTCGTTCCAAAAGAACGCAACCTAAATTCATGCAATTGTCCTTTTACACGGAGGCAGCTTAAGAAAGTGTTAATTATTTTGAATGTTGTCTGTGTTCAAATCAGAATTTTAACGTGAATCGACAGTGCACGAGTCAAAATTAAGGCGAATGTGATAACTTGGAAATTATTAATGAATGCAAGGATGCGTGCGAAGTCTACCAGCTCCAGGAGCATAAGGTTTGCAACTCTTTGAAGCTCAATCATTTGTAAAATGGCCCAAACGAATACGTCGGAAATCTCTCAGACGTCTACTAAAAACAGAACTACCAAACGAATGGGATTTTGTAAAAAAAGGTTTAAGGCCTAGGAAGTTCACCTTTTTTGGTATAATAATGGCACAAGCATACGATTCCAACTTCTTCCAACTCTACGGTTTACGGAAGATGCCCAAAGGAATATCCCTTGAATATAGAGGCGAAACGGAGACGCAAGGGGCCCGAAGTATTTTGGTAAGATAAGGCCCTGATGCGGGGACGGCGAAGCTAAAGGAGCACTGCTTGGGAAGGATAGACTTATTACACCTTCCCCCTCTTTCGGAAACAAGTGCTAACAACTTCGACAACATAATTGCTGTTTCCTCGGAGTGGAAACAACTCATATGGCAGTTCGAGCAGGGTGGTGGAGTGTGGAGGAATGTAAAAAGTCTAGGGGATGGGGGCTTGGAGTAGTGAGTTCTTAACATGCCCGTTAGAAACTTGAAAATGCATATTACGAGTCCTCTTCTTTATGATTGTTTATTGAAGAGCCTTAAGCAGCCTTTTTGCATAGTATGACCAAAAAGCCAACAATGCGAGAAATTTATCGGGGGCCCTTCGTTCTTGAACTAATTACAAAAGAACACGAGCTATTTTCTATGA
>JACTAT010000048.1:80654-101287 GCA_014526335.1 Chrysaora quinquecirrha | reverse complement strand
CTTGACAATCAACCCAACCAGAAATGAAACCAGCCGTGGATTAATCGATTTACAGACTGACGTACTTTGGCTTTACACAAATCATTTCATCCAATTCAATTTCAAATTCAACTTTCCAAACAGTGTTTTCAAAGGAAACAACTGCGCAGGAGCGATTCTGATTGACTTTGCATATCAAACGAATCTTGGGAAATTTCATGGTAAATTCAACACAAGTTTAAACAAGATGATTGAATATAAATGTAAAATATCTCAAACCAGAAGTTTGATACCTATATCTGGTAGAATCACGATCCCTGGTTTTAGTATTCTTTATGATGACGTTAAAAATGACGTGTACATTTGCAGAAAAATCAAGCAATATTCCCAAGGAAACCAGCCATCTTGCTATGTGCAAAAGAATGGCGTTACCTCATGGCAAGGCATACCCCACAGTATTGCATCGATTGTTGGTATTGATACAAACAAACAAACACTATATTGCGTTAATACACAAGGCAATGCCTACGTTGCATTGAGGAGTGATCTACAAACCTTTTGGCAAATTGAAGATAGCACATGGACCTCGATTCAAAACCAGCCTCAGATTCGTAAAGCTAAGACAGCATCTGAAGAGACGTCACTACCGAGTGTTGTTGATACCGCTTGGGTATTTCCTTCATCAGCCAATCAAATCATAGGTGTAACAAACAAAGGAATCATGAGAAAATCACAAGACAAATGGAAATTTATATTATGGTTATGAGAAAGTTTTCTCGAAGTCATCACAAACTATTCATACTACCATGGACTACAATTATCCTGAAAAACCACACGGCAATTTGCTCTTCTGTCTTTACCAAGCATGCCTTACCGAGTTGGGATGACAGCTACTATCAATGTACCGGTGTACCGGCTTTTTTGCAAGCGTACCGGTCAGTATTCGTGACAATGTAACGGTGTACCAGTTTTCAAGCATGCCCATGTAATCTAACTGACTAATCCACCCCCTCAACCTTTTCTTATAACTTTTCTGTTGTGTGGTGGATGTAAGCTTCCAAATCAGGATGGTCGATTTTTGACCGACGTCGATAGCACGTTTGATTATGATGTCATAATGACGTCATATTAGAAGTGGGAGACGCCCAATTCGCAAACATTACACATGATACATTGGCCCATGCCTGTGCCAGGTTTCATTGCTCTAGCTCTACAGGAAAACAAATTCTGGAGGGGGTTTGGAAAACACCCCTCCGCTATTTGAGATAAAAAAGCCCGGTAGGGTTAGGGTAACATTGTAGTTGTTAGCATATATTCGCATACATTAACATGTTTAGTTTACTCATTCTTTAGCACTAGCCATTTCAGGTAACATCCGTAGCATCCACTGGCATAGGCATCCCCGCATTGCATCACTGCATGCTACCCACGTAGGTAATTCCCGCATCATCATAGGTATTACCTTATTTGTCACACATAGCATAGCCTTCGTTATTCATACCATATTTAGCTAGTTTTTCTCACCTTTACAGCCTATCATTTCATTCCTTATATGTAGAAAAATATTGTATATAGCTCACTTAGATTAAGTATAAAAGTAATAAGATTTTAGTAAATAGTTATTCAGATTCAGATTCAAGATTCAGAACTCACGCAGAAAACACAGATTCAAGTTTCTCTCTCTCGCTGATATTCTACTGCGTCACGCAAGTAAAGCCTACCAAAGTTTTGGGTGAGATCGTTTTAAATTGTTCTTGTATAGTTAGATCTTATAGCGTGGCATTTATTGGTAATTCGTCAAAACCCACGTTTTACTAAAACATCATTGAAAACCTTACAGAAGTCGAAAATAAAAGCATCGATTCTGTCTTACGTCATCCGACGTCATGTCGATTAGAGCGAGATTTCGAATGGCCAAGATCGAAATTCGTAATCTCCATAAAGTTTTCTACCGATCCTAAACTGGGTGACTGTTCATGTAAATGCAAGATTTACTAACAAGCATTCATTGTTCTGTCAGATCTCGCCAAGTCACTTAACTGGGCTGACCCGCCCAACCCATGTAAACACGCCGAGTTGTATGTAAGAACACGATTGCGTTCATATCTGAGGGGTGGGCTTTCCCAACCAGTTCAGCTCACTGCCGTGCCGGTGGGGATGAAAATCTCCCACATGAAAGAACTCTAGCAAACCAACCCACTATTGGGGGGGGGGGGTGATTTGTTAAATATATGCAAGCGCAAATCCAATCAAAAAGCATTATTGAACTCGAACTCGAATGAGCTGAATATCATCCCATCTCAGTGTGCTATCCCATGCTATCCCGTCTCATGTGAGCATACCCTAAATTATCTAATAGAGAGAGAGGGCTACATGCAAGCCCTGACAGATTTTGATTTTTGCCTGTAAATAAGGATGCAACAACCCTCGTGTATCTCATAAGATTAACACATAAAAAATTTAACATAGAGATGAACAGCGGAATCATTTTTGGGCATACTTAAAACCCGCTAGAGCTGTCTACCGGGGTGAACTTGTCAGTCCGCCGTTCCCTGAGGAGGTATTTGTCGAATTGATGGAGTCTGCTACCAGGTCGGTAGAGTTCAGCTTCAACAATAAGATGTCCCGACAAAGGGACGGAGTCGCCATGGGGAGACCATTGGGACCAGCGCTAGCAAGCATCTTTGTTGGTTTCTACGAAGGTCAACTTTTCGGCTCATCATCTAAACCTCAAGTTTATTTTCGATATGTTGATGACACTTTCGCCATTTTCAAAAAAGAGTCCGATTGTAACGTTTTCCTCTAAAAACTTAACGCCTTGCATCCGTCTCTAAAATTGACTTTCGAAAAGGAGCAAAACAACTCTTTGCCGTTTCTCGACTTTTTTGTTGCAAACACTCCTACTGGATTACTCACCAGTATATATAGGAAACAAACCTTTAGCGGCCTCTATACACGGTGGGATTCCTTTAGTCCAAAACAGAGGAAAATTAACCTCATCAACACGCTAGTTCATCGGACACTTATGATTTGCTCTAAATCTCGGGTCTACACGCTTTTTTTATAAGGAACCACTTTATAAGGAACCTACATGTAGAAGGCCCGAAAATTTAAAGAACTTATACTACTAGAGAGAAGATAACTAAAGAACTTTTATTGTTGAATAGTTTTATAACTGCAAATAATAAAGAATTAGAAAGCCGGTTCCATTCATTTGCAGTCGAAAATCACATAAATTGTACTTTAATCATGTATCAAATGTTTCCTTGAGTAGTCTCGAGCTTTCCTAACATGCAAGTGTCTCTCTTTTATTGTTAAGACCACTGTATGTGCAGGTAAAATTAAGGAACTATTAAGGAACTTTTTGAACTACAATTGCCTCAAAAGAGGTCCAAAAATAAGGATTCGAAAGTCAAATTAAAAAGGCCATTACTAAGTGCTTCGCTGCTGCCAACCCCCGGTTAGTTTTTGGCATTCGGAAAGTTCTACCATCCATTCAAAAGGATTTCCCACCTACCACACAAAAAAGTTTGGTCATTTATGAATTTTCGTGCCGGTGTGATGCCAGGTACGTAGGTCGTACTTCCCAGAGATTAGGTGATAGGATAAAGCAGCATGTCCCTACTAATATTCGTCTGCATAATTTTCGGCAAAGAGAGCAACCACCCCTTGGGTCTAAACAACAACCTAGTCTCAAACATGATTTGGCCATAGGACAACATCTGCTCGATAACCCAATTTGTGCGGAAAATTACAGCGAGGATTGTTTCAGAATCATTGGCAAAGCAAGATCTTTGTTTCACTTAGGGGTTTTGGAATCTGTCTACGTCAAAACCAAAAGGCCGGTTCTGTGTAGACAGAAAAAGTTCGGTTTCTCACTTAAACTCTTCGAATGATTCTATTGGTCTTCCCGCTGTATCCAACCAGCTGATTGGTGTTTAGAACACAGTGCCAATTCAGCTTTTCGATCTTTTTGATTGGTGCATTTCGAACCGCATCTGGACATAAATTCCGCCTTAGTCTATTGTTTCGGTCTGTTTCTGACGTTCATACTCTGAGGAGTGTCAGACGAAAAAGCAATTTTGTAGTTTTGAACAACTCAAAGACTATTAACATAGAGAGTTCTACATGTGATATAAACGAGCATTTATAGTTAACGAGTGTCTGCAGTTATTAGCAGTAAGAGGAAAGGTTTGAGATTACAAATTCACAATAAACTACATTTTTGACAATTTATTTCGTAGACTTTCTAATAGGCTTACTAATATTTAATTAGCGGCCATATAAGGAGGGTTAACCCCGGGGGAAGGGGCAATGTGTGTAATTTGGATACTGGGAACGAGCCGCCTGGAACGGTATTGATTTCATCATTTTGGTATTGGAAACGGTGTCACTTTTCTCGATTTTGTATATATCCCTCTTGGCATCCTACAGCAATTTTTGTACAAGGCTGGAAGATAAGGACAATCTTGCTGTCTCTGCGACGAAATTAGTTTTGTTCAATGTTAGCTATTTAAACGTTAGTTAATTAGTTTGCTTGTTAGCTAGTTAATTAGTTAAGTAGTTAGTCAGTCACTCAGTCAGCTAGTAAGAGAGTTAGCGCGTTAGTTAGATAGCTAATTAGCTAGTTAATATGTTAGTTAGTTAGTTCGATACTTAATTTGCTAGCTAGTCTTTTTTTGATCACTTTCTTCTAAGGTGGTGACAAAATAGCTAAGTCTAAAAGTAGCTAATACAAACCAACTTCCAGAATAACCAAAAAGAAATTAGAAAGTTTAGCTACTTCCAAACGGTATTAACGGTTTGAAAGTATAACATATAGTTGTAATATAATAGAAGTTAGAGTAAGAGCTAATCATTTTATATATAACCAATATCTTTTGGCAGAAATTGCGCGCACAACTTGCAGCTGCATAACTTTGCCTCTCGATGGCTATTTTTTAGGCTTTGCTGAAAGCCCTGCACAGAATTACTTGCCTTAATTTCAGTAGAAATCTGATTCCATGAAGAACTGCCTCTGAAAATCAATGTATCAAGACCGCACCAATTTGTGGCAGGTTTATTGACTTCAAAGTGAGATGTCCGCAAATTATTTCCGGACAGGTGTGTAAGAAGCAGGTCTTTCATGAAATCTGGATTCATACCATGCATGGTTTTGAAAATTTCAACCAAAAGCTTTTGAATTTTTAACTCGTGGATTGTTACCGAATTATCTTTCCTCAATAGGCGAGTAAAACTAAGGGATTCGCTATTATTATACGCTATTCTTAAAGCCCTTTCATGAATGGAATTGATTAGGTGGTTACGTTTCTTGCTACAGTACATCCAGACAAGGGGACAATAATTAAAATAGGATACGATGAATGTTTTCATGAGAAGTATCCTTTTTGCTTCATCTTAGTATGGGGCTAATCTTGCGGGAGCATTAAGCTTTTTCCCAGCGCTTTTGCATATGTTCTTTATGTGCTTCTCAGATGACAGTTGGCTATCAAGAGTGACACCAAGGAGTTTAGCTTCCTTAACCTCTTCGAGAGGATTGTTATTTATTGTCATTACTGCTTTATTTTGTCGATTATTTTTAGTTTCTAGGATCATAAATTTACATTTTTCACCATTCAAGATCATTGAGTTATCTTTGAACTATTTCTTGATTTAGTTTAGTTGTTATTTCATCAATGTCCTTATCTTTAATCCAAATTGTATTGTCATCAGCATAGTTACATAGTTCGCTATTTTTGATAACGAAGAATAAATCATTGATAAAAATATTGAAGAATAGTGGACCTAGAATAGATCCTTGAGGTACCCCTTGTTTTATTTGAATAGTTAGATGGTTAGTTATTTAGTTCGTTGGTTTGTTAGATATGGCATTCGATGGCATTAGTTCATGTCCGTTAGTTAGTTAGTTGTTTAGCTACTTTAGTTAGTGAGTAGCTATAGCTAGTTAGTTAGTCATTTGTTATTCATTAAGTTATTTAGTTAGTTAGTTAGTTACTAGTTAGTTCGTTAGTTAGTAAGTTAGTTAGTTAGTTAGTTGTTAAATATCTAGTTAGTTACTTTATTAAAAATTTAGTTACCTATAGCTAGTTAGTTAGTCATTTGTTATTCATTTAGTTATTTAGTTAGTTAGTTAGTTACTAGTTAGTTCGTTAGTTAGTAAGTTAGTTAGTTAGTTAGTTGTTAAATATCTAGTTAGTTACTTTATTAAAAATTTAGTTACCTATAGCTAGTTAGTTAGTCATTTTGTTATTCATTTAGTTATTTAGTTAGTTAGTTAGTTAGTTACTAGTTAGTTCGTTAGTTAGTAAGTTAGTTAGTTAGTTAGTTGTTAAATATCTAGTTAGTTACTTTATTAAAATTTAGTTACCTATAGCGAGTTAGTTAGTCATTTGTTATTCATTTAGTTATTTAGTTAGTTAGTTAGTTAGTTACTAGTTAGTTCGTTAGTTAGTTAGTTAGTTGTTAAATATCTAGTTAGTTACTTTATTAAAAATTTAGTTACCTATAGCTAGTTAGTTAGTCATTTTGTTATTCATTTAGTTATTTAGTTAGTTAGTTAGTTAATTACTAGTTAGTTCGTTAGTTAGTAAGTTAGTTAGTTAGTTAGTTGTTAAATATCTAGTTAGTTACTTTATTAAAAATTTAGTTACCTATAGCTAGTTAGTTAGTCATTTGTTATTCATTTAGTTATTTAGTTAGTTAGTTAGTTAGTTACTAGTTGGTTCGTTAGTTAGTAAGTTAGTTAGTTAGTTAGTTGTTAAATATCTAGTTAGTTACTTTATTAAAAATTTAGTTACCTATAGCTAGTTAGTTAGTCATTTTGTTATTCATTTAGTTATTTAGTTAGTTAGTTAGTTAGTTACTAGTTAGTTCGTTAGTTAGTAAGTTAGTTAGTTAGTTAGTTGTTAAATATCTAGTTAGTTACTTTATTTAGTTACCTATAGCTAGTTAGTTAGTCATTTGTTATTCATTTAGTTATTTAGTTAGTTAGTTAGTTAGTTACTAGTTAGTTCGTTAGTTAGTAAGTTATTTAGTTAGTTAGTTGTTAAATATCTAGTTAGTTACTTTATTAAAAATTTAGTTACCTATAGCTAGTTAGTTAGTCATTTTGTTATTCATTTAGTTATTTAGTTAGTTAGTTAGTTAGTTACTAGTTAGTTCGTTAGTTAGTAAGTTAGTTAGTTAGTTAGTTGTTAAATATCTAGTTAGTTACTTTATTAAAAATTTAGTTACCTATAGCTAGTTAGTTAGTCATTTTGTTATTTATTTAGTTATTTAATTAGTTAGTTAGTTACTGGTTAGTTAATTAGTTAGTTAGTTGTTAAATATCTAGTTAGTTAGTTAGTTACTTTATTAATAATTTATAGCTATAGCTAGTTAGTTAGTCAATTTGTTATTCATTTAGTTATTTAGTTAGTTAGTTAGTTAGTTACTAGTTAGTTCGTTAGTTAGTTAGTTAGTTGTTAAATATCTAGTTAGTTACTTTATTTAGTTACCTATAGCTAGTTAGTTAGTCATTTGTTATTCATTTAGTTATTTAGTTAGTTAGTTAGTTAGTTACTAGTTAGTTCGTTAGTTAGTAAGTTATTTAGTTAGTTAGTTGTTAAATATCTAGTTAGTTACTTTATTAAAAATTTAGTTACCTATAGCTAGTTAGTTAGTCATTTTGTTATTCATTTAGTTATTTAGTTAGTTAGTTAGTTAGTTACTAGTTAGTTCGTTAGTTAGTAAGTTAGTTAGTTAGTTAGTTGTTAAATATCTAGTTAGTTACTTTATTAAAAATTTAGTTACCTATAGCTAGTTAGTTAGTCATTTGTTATTCATTTAGTTATTTAGTTAGTTAGTTAGTTAGTTACTAGTTAGTTCGTTAGTTAGTTAGTTAGTTGTTAAATATCTAGTTAGTTACTTTATTAAAAATTTAGTTACCTATAGCTAGTTAGTTAGTCATTTTGTTATTCATTTAGTTATTTAGTTAGTTAGTTAGTTAATTACTAGTTAGTTCGTTAGTTAGTAAGTTAGTTAGTTAGTTAGTTGTTAAATATCTAGTTAGTTACTTTATTAAAAATTTAGTTACCTATAGCTAGTTAGTTAGTCATTTGTTATTCATTTAGTTATTTAGTTAGTTAGTTAGTTAGTTACTAGTTGGTTCGTTAGTTAGTAAGTTAGTTAGTTAGTTAGTTGTTAAATATCTAGTTAGTTACTTTATTAAAATTTAGTTACCTATAGCTAGTTAGTTAGTCATTTTGTTATTCATTTAGTTATTTAGTTAGTTAGTTAGTTAGTTACTAGTTAGTTCGTTAGTTAGTAAGTTAGTTAGTTAGTTAGTTGTTAAATATCTAGTTAGTTACTTTATTAAAATTTAGTTACCTATAGCTAGTTAGTTAGTCATTTGTTATTCATTTAGTTATTTAGTTAGTTAGTTAGTTAGTTACTAGTTAGTTCGTTAGTTAGTTAGTTAGTTGTTAAATATCTAGTTAGTTACTTTATTTAGTTACCTATAGCTAGTTAGTTAGTCATTTGTTATTCATTTAGTTATTTAGTTAGTTAGTTAGTTAGTTACTAGTTAGTTCGTTAGTTAGTAAGTTATTTAGTTAGTTAGTTGTTAAATATCTAGTTAGTTACTTTATTAAAATTTAGTTACCTATAGCTAGTTAGTTAGTCATTTTGTTATTCATTTAGTTATTTAGTTAGTTAGTTAGTTAGTTACTAGTTAGTTCGTTAGTTAGTAAGTTAGTTAGTTAGTTAGTTGTTAAATATCTAGTTAGTTACTTTATTTAGTTACCTATAGCTAGTTAGTTAGTCATTTGTTATTCATTTAGTTATTTAGTTAGTTAGTTAGTTAGTTACTAGTTAGTTCGTTAGTTAGTAAGTTATTTAGTTAGTTAGTTGTTAAATATCTAGTTAGTTACTTTATTAAAAATTTAGTTACCTATAGCTAGTTAGTTAGTCATTTTGTTATTCATTTAGTTATTTAGTTAGTTAGTTAGTTAGTTGGTTAGTTAGTTAGTTAGTCAGTTAGTTAGTAGTTAGTTGTTAAATATCTAGTTAGTTACTTTATTAAAAATTTAGTTACCTATAGCTAGTTAGTTAGTCATTTTGTTATTTATTTAGTTATTTAATTAGTTAGTTAGTTACTGGTTAGTTAATTAGTTAGTTAGTTGTTAAATATCTAGTTAGTTAGTTAGTTACTTTATTAATAATTTATAGCTATAGCTAGTTAGTTAGTCAATTTGTTATTCATTTAGTTAGTTAGTTAGTTACTGGTTAGTTAGTTAGTTAGTTAGTTATTAAATATCTAGTTAGGTAGTTAGTTACTTTATTAAAAATTTAGTTAGCTATAGCTAGTTAGTTAGTCAGTTTGTTATTCATTTAGTTATTTAGTTAGTTAGTTAGCCAATTACCGAATCAGTCAGTTTGCTATAGTTAGTTAGTTAGATACGCAGGAGGTTCTTGGCAAAATTTTGATTAGGGGTGTCCAATCACTGAGGCTGGCGCAAAAAGAGGAAAGAAAGGAAAAGGGAAGAAAATGGAGAAAATAAATTAAAACTGTCTGTCCCCTGCTGCCCCCTAACCTGCTGCCCCCCCCCCTGTTTCCTTCCTTCCGCGTTTTGACATGTGACAAACCGTTACACTACATGAAGTATTTATGTTTGAAACCGAATGTTCTCAATGATTTTCATTGAACGAAACTGGTTATTTATTATCGATTTCTAGATAGTCTATAAATTGAAAAGAGAAAGGTTTACTTTTGCTTTTTATTGTTTTCTGGATCACCCTACAAAGGAAAGAACAGTGAATCGAAACCAAATCATCTTTGGAGTATCCCTGGCGCTAGCTTGAAACCTTGACACAACAATGGCCTGTTGTTGGGCCTAAAAAATGGTAAGACTCTTTTCTGCAGTTTAGTTCTTATCTGTCAGTCTGTCTTTCTCTTTGTAAGCCATCCATCCAATACTTTGAACCAACATTGGTACCAGGCACGAATTTAGTTTTAACGTCTGCCATATTTATTTTACGACCACTTTTTAACCATACAACCAAGACCTTTTTCGTGGGATTAGAATTTTTCAAACAGTTGAAATATTGAGTTTTTGATGCTAAAATTGTATATAAAGCATCCAAAACTAAGTATACTGTTTCACTGCCCTAGTGTTGGTATTATGAAATTATATAACATATACAGCACAGAATACACATTGCACTGCCTTGGTTTAATGAGATTGACGGAGTTTAGTGCTTCTAACTGCAGATTAGGTTTTTTTTTATCTAAAAATGGCAAATGAAAAAGATTTGACTTATTTCTCTTGATTTTTAACAGGCCAATTGGCTGATTGGTAACATTGTAAATTAAGAATAATTTAAGATATCTTTAGGCTCAAAAGTAAAAAATCTTAACAATAATCGAGGCTTGGCAAAATTAAGGTATTCTTATAAAAAAAAAGTGTGTAGCGATCAAAAAGTCTCCATCTCGTAATTTGAAAAACGTCCCTTATCACCAATAAAGTCTTTTGTCATTTCTTTCTTAACCCCAACCCCTTCCTCAAAATGACCATTCCGAAGTGAAAAAAGTTTCCAAAAATTTTGTAGGCCTCATTTTTGAGTAGATAGACTATATAGAACTAGAACTATGTAAATGGCATTAGTTTTACTCCAAGGTCAGTTGGTTGTTTCTCAACAACAGAAAAATCTCACATTTCGTTTCTACGTTTACTACCTTTAACTTCAGATGAGAAATCCCACTTCTTCAGGGTGAAGTTTATTACTAGATTTTCATTTTTTATAAATGTTTTATCCAAGCTCTTTTCAAGACAAATGAAAGTTCTTTATTGTGTGGTTTTATGGAGGATGCATTTCAAACTAACTGACCATTAAGGAAATCCCATATAAGAACCCGGTTCAAAAGAATTATCCAGTGTAACCATTTTCAATTAAAAGACACAGAGAAAATGTGAAGAATTAAGTGTAATAAAGCACAGTTCAGTGAATGGGATAATAACTGTGATAGATTTGATGGAATTAGGGCTAAGAGGCTTCCTTGAAAATTTTTGTGGTTTTTTAATCTCTTACCTATATAATTGGGAAATTGTCAAGACAATTTTGGATAAAATTTAAAGCTTTTTGTTGCAGAGGGTCACTAGAATGTAGTTTGGATAAGGTTTTGTAGTTTTTGTTTATATTATTGTCTTGTGGAATTGTTATCTTCCCTTTTATGCCAGTTTGGTTTGTGTCTAAATTTTGTCCTTATGAGGCCTTGTGTACTCAGCAGTATCTTGATGTTTCTTTATACCATACCTTTCTGAAACATATGCAGTGAGGGCTCATCTACTGGGGGCTATTGGACCCGAGCCCCCCCAAGACTTTCAAAAGCAAAACAAACATTATGTGTTCGATATTCTGTATTCCATTTGATTTCTTCTTCATAATAATGACATCATATCCTAAGATATTCCACACACAACACAGATTAAGCAAAAATACCAATTCACTGAGGACATGGTGCTTTTTTGTGCACTTGTGACATTAACTGTAAGTTTTTTTTCTAATGATGCCATCAGCTCCACCTAACAATATCGCCATAAGCTGCTGATGAATGTGTGCCTTCAGGTGGTTAAAGTTATGAGTTTTCCTGTTGCCAGTTATTGTTTAATCTTCCAAATAGTAGCATGTCCAGAGCATTGAAAGTCTATATCAAAAATAGACCGAATGTTTCTCCAAATTAACTTTGTCATTCTGTGTCAAGTATTCCTTGTGAAAATGCTCTCATAATCTTGTGACTCATTGAATTTCACAAGTATTTTTAAATATTAGTTTTTGTTTTGTTTATTTTTCTTTTTAGCATCCCCTTTCATCCAGGGTACTTTTACTAATTTTAACTATTCTTAAATTGTTGACCATTTCAGTACATGCTTCTTACAATTAGGCTTCTTGAAGAAAAATGAGTGCATGGCAAACTGACTTTTGAGTTTGACTTAAGGTTTCTAAAGATCTAAGTTGGGCTAACGGTTGTTGGGTTATTGTTATGTCTTTGATGTTAGAATTGGTTTTTTATTTATATTTCATTTGATAACCACCTGCTAACACCATTCAGTCAAAAATGTCTTTCTTTCAAATATTTAGATTGCGCATGGACATACTACTGGCACAGCTCTTCAACAATTTACAATGAAGATGAATTTTATCTTTCCTGTTACTGAGCAAGGTTAGCTTGTTTTTAAGTTTTACGTGGTACAGAATTTCAATATTGCAGGCAACAGAGGAATCATCTCTTGAAATATTAAAAACCCTTTCATCTAATGCTCCTCAGACTGTAAATGTTAGGAACAAACTGAAACAATTGACTAAGGTGGAATTTATTCCCAGATGCAGATCAATATGCACCAATCAGAAAGTGAAGTTGCATCGGCACTGTGTTTTAAACACCATCCGCATCTGCATATCTGCCTGCAGTCAATTGTTTCAGTATTTTTCTGACATTTTTCTCTGAGGAGTATCAGACAAAATAGCTAAGTTTGTCCAGAGATCTTTACACTTGTTTCTCAAAATATAACTCCATTCATGTTTATTTATCCCAGGAAACTAATAAAATCTAAAATCCTACATGCCTTCAATCACTATTAAAGTTCTTTAGATTATCACCCAAAATTAATATAATTAAAGATATTTTTTCAATTTTGTGGATAATTTCAAAGAAAGTTCTTGGAAAAAGTGGAAAATCTTGCCTCTTTGTCTTTGAGCCATTGGTATAGAAAAAAATAGCAACACTGTAGCAATGTCCGAAGGACGCTGATGATGATGATAATAATGATAAAGATGATGTTAATAATGACGAAGATGACGATGAAGAAGACAACCATGATGGGAATTATGATTATGTTGGTGATGATGATGATGATGATGATGATGATGATTTTGAAGATGATGATGGCTTTGAAGAGAATGATAATGACCATAATGATCATGCTGAAGACGATCATGATGATGAATATGATGCTCGACGACGACGACAACAATGATGATCACGTTGAAGACGAAAATGATGATCACCGTCTTCAACATGATCATCATCGTCTTCAACATGATCATCATCTTCTTCAACAATGATGATAATGTTGAAGACAATGATTGGTGATTGTGATGATGATGGTGATGATGATAATTATCCATATGATGATGATGCGATTGTTGACAATGTGATCAGATGAATCTTTCCTGGAAGAATTCCAAAACTTTTAATCGAAAATAGAAAACCTCTATAGAAAATATAATAGAAAATTTGAACTCATAGGTTAAACTGTGTAACAAATAACTCTCTCCATTGCACCGAAGCCTGTAATCTTCGCTTCAAATGATGAATTTAATTCTAGAATCTCCAAAAGCTATAATAAGAATTCGCATAATATGGAGATGACTATATTCGATAGTAGCACTTTGAAGAATTGATTGCCAACTTTGAACCATTTATTTTCAGATGATTCTCGAAGCCGCAAACTGTTTTGAAAAAATTTCTTCTGTCTAACTTGGCAACTTAATTTCTACTGCGCCACAATCTCCTCCTCTCTTCACACGAAAATATCTTACCTGTAAGAGGACTTCTAGAAACCTCTGAGAATAACAACCCAACCAAAAATTGTATGAAAATATTTCAAAATAAAGAATAAAATCAAATTTGATTTGAGCAACATTTTGGAATATTGTAGTCAAAGTTTTTCGAAGCTGGACCGAGCTGGCCTTTTTTAGTTTCCTGCATCGTGGATCGAACTCGCAACCCTTAGCCCAAGAAACAAGCGCATTATTCCACTACGCTACACTGATAGTTGATTCTAATTGATGTTTTTGGCAAGCAATTGCATTTTGTTAATTATTCCCACTAAAGACAACACTTACGGCGACTTCAAAGTTTACTTCCTAGTATTTGTGGCCCATTTGTGGTTTATCTTTTGTTACGCGTTTTGGCAGGAAAAAGCGTCTATATGCCTATATATTAATCTATTACCACGAACACCCTCTTAATATGTCCTTCGGACCTAATAGGTGGACTAAACATGAAAGTTTTGCCCTCCGTGATGTGTTCCTATTTATGTCACATACCACAATTTAACACATGAGCATAGGCATTGACCAATGCAACCCAAGCATGGATATGATAGGGGACAGGCCAACAGAGGAGGTATAAAGGGGATGAAACTCCTTCCAATAACTCACCTTCAGATAATGAAATAATTATATCTTGTATATCAATACATAATGAATTTGATTTAATTTCTTTAATTCTAGGCTAAATGAGGAATGTCATTTCACAGTCCAATTGTAGCTGCCAACATTGCAGTTACCTTTGATTTTGATGGAGAGCCTGAGGTAAGTATTTTATTTTGAAAGCTTTTGGTGGCTTTAGGGGTTGGTTGGCCATACTGCTGATCCACTGCTGATTAGAAGCAGCAAGCAAGCAGATTATTTGTATAGGCATGCCAAGAGGCAGGCCAGGTTCTTTGCAGCATTGAATAGACCTTTGGGCTTTCAGCTTGCATCCCCAGACTGATACTCTATAACAAATACCCAGGGTATTCTTCCACTTCCACTCAAATTTATTTATAGGATATATATAACTACAGTGATATCCTGTCTGAATGAAAAAAAAAGAGTTGCTCATCTGCCCTGGACTTAAAATTTAACATTTTTGTAACCATACAACTAGTAGTTTGATAGCATAATGTAGCATTTAGGTTCAATGGACATTGATGGTGAAGAGATAAGGTCCCAGTACTGATCCTCGCTGCACCCATTGACTGTGATGGATTGGTTCGTTGATGGCGGCGTGACACGACGTGTTTAGTTGCCCGTCTGATGGCTTTAAGCCTGGTCTAAATGGTCATATTTCAATAGTTTGATAGATACAAAATGAGTAGGGTTCACAACTCTTATCGACAATATTTTTGTTAACACTTCCACTGACTCTAACATTCAGAGTGGAAACATTCTGTCTCTGATCTCAGATCATCTACCCCAGTTCTGTATTATAAATAATTATGAATTTGACTACAAATCATCCTCTTATCTTTCTTATGATTATAGCCATTTCAATGCTGATAGTTTTCTTGCTGATTATGTGGAGTTAGATAAGTCATTCCTCACTGATCAGAATTCTAATCTGCATGAGAAGTTCAAACAGTTTCTACTGAGTCTTCATTGTCTTATTGATAAGCACTGTCCACAAAGAAAATTAAATAAAAAGAGACTTAAATTAAGAAATAAACCCTGGATAAGTTTACGTATTCAAAAAATGATGAGAATCAGGGATAAGCTATTTCAACAATTTAAATTCACTAATTCCACAGTTGACTTCAATGCCTACAAACAATTTCGTAATCGTGTTGTAAATGAATTGAGTGAAAGTAAGAAATCATACTATCACAATTATTTTGAAGAAAATAAGAGCAACATGAAGATGCTCTGGAAAGGTATAAAGAGTATTGTCAGCCTAAAATCGAACAATTTAGAAACAATTTAGTATCTCAATGACACTGATGGCTCTAAAATCACTGATCCAGGCGAGATGGCTAATAAATTTAACCATTTTTCACCAATGTTGCAAGTGATATCACTAAAAAGATTCCAAGAACTCCAAAATCTCCTTTAGCTTACTTGTCTAACCCTAACTTGGATTCCTTCTTCATTGCCCCTTGTGCTCCCAATGAAGTATCTACGGTTATTCAGTCCTTAAAGAATGGAAAATCAAGTGGTCCAAACAGTATTCCAATCAAGCTATTGAAGGTACTTGAACCCAATATATCTGTAACACTCTCATATTTAATCAATGAATCTTTTGAGACAAGCACTTTTCCTGCAACTCTCAAAATAGCTAAAGTGATTCCTGTATTTAAAAAGGGCCTCGCTACCAAAACATCCAACTACAGGCCAATTTCATTGCTTTCTATCTTCAGCAAAATATTTGAAAAATCATGTATCAACGCCTTTATAAATTTCTTGAAGTAGGTGAGTTGCTATTCCACATGCAATTTGGCTTTCGCAATCGTCACTCAACTGATCATGCCCTTGTCAGTTTAACTGAGAATATAAAGGCTTCATTAGACAATAAGAAATTCGGATGTGGGATATTCATTGATCTACAAAAAGCTTTCGATACTGTTAACCACGACATTCTCTTGAAAAGCTAGAGCATTATGGAATCAGAGGACTTCTTTAAACTGGTTCCAATCCTATCTATGTGACCGCAAGCAATATGTATCAGTTAATGGTCATTCGTCTTCAGCATGTTATATAACATGTGGTGTTCCTCAAGGATCAGTTCTTGGCCCCCTATTATTCCTTATATACATCAATGATCTACCTAATTCTTCTAAGCTTTTGAAATTCTTTTTATTTGCTGATGACACCAACATTTACTTTGAATCTGATGATCTCATAAGACTTTCTAAAACAGTTAACAAAGAACTCAAAAAAGTTAAAACCTGGTTAGATTGTAATAAACTTGCACTAAATGTTGATAAAACAAATTTTGTACTCTTCCATTCACCAAGGATGAAACTTCAAAACTTGATAAATCTAAAGTTTGGAAAAAATAGTATCAAAAACACTAAATATGTTAAATTCTTAGGTGTTCTTGTTGATGAGCATCTCTCCTGGAAATACCATATCACTGAACTTTACAAGAAATTATCAAGAACAACTGGAATCTTCTTCAAAATTAGACACTACATCCCCCTTGAAACTCTCATCTGTCTCTACAACTCAATATTCTCTTCTTTTCTCAGCTATGGTATTATTGTCTGGGGTCTCACCTATGCCTCTTACTTAAACCCATTGCTTCTACTACAGAAGAAAATCCTCAGATGTATAAAATTCCAACCATTTACTGCTTCATCTACGCCTTTATTTCACTCTTTAAAGATACTAAAACTTGAGGACATCCTTCACCTGAATACCTTAATATTTGTCTTTAAAGCCATAAATAACCTCTCTCCTATCTACTTTCATAACTATTTTACCCCAAATTCTACTGTTCATAGATTTGGAACTCGGCAGGCCTCTAGAGGTGATCTATTCAATACTCTGAAAACACTACCCTCTATGGACTACAAACAGTGAAATACTTTGGCTCAAAATTGTGGAATACCCTTCCCATTTTTATTCGTGTTTCAGCCACGGTTACGCTTTTTCGGTCTAAATTGAAAGCTTATTTTATTGATTCATATGTTTAATTGTTACTCCTTCTCACACTTCCAAGAATTATCATTCTGAGGTTCGTCTGGTTTTATATCTTTCTATGTTTTTGTTTTCAAAAAAAAACATTTTAGATTCTTTATTTTTATGGGGGGGCTCTCCCTCGATTAGTTTACCTACTTGGAGAGCTCCTCCTTAATTAATCAATCTTAAATACAATCATGTAATGTCTTTTCCCTTTCTTTGTTTTGATTTGTTGTATGTAGTCTTAAGTTATTTTTCGAATTGTAAACGTCCTTAATTGTATAGTAATCTGTTTAGAATTGTATTTAGGATTGATTAATAATTCAATGAAACTGAAAACTGAAACTGAAACTGATGTTGGCAAGAGGGGATTTCTAGACACGATAAACATTTTTCTTGTTTCTTTAGAGTTCTTTCACCAAAATTAACCACTTTGTCCATAGCTTTGTTTTATTTTTTGACAGACTGAAAAAGAGGCTAAAGTATATGATTCTGTGGTATTTGATGTGTTAAAAGTCAATGCAGATGATATTGGGGTAAGAAACTTTAGTCAATGCGTGATCTCTTGCATGTAAGCAATACACCTTGTCAATTAATTCCTCTTTTTCAAAAAATTGAGCCATAGAGAAATTTTGACTTTGGGTTCGAATAGTTTTCTTCTTTTCAGGGTTTAGGCAAACTTTTATGCTTCTAGTCCTTACGATGTTGATTTTAAAAGTTTAGAAATTTTATAAAGGATTTAACCATCAAAATGGCTAGTTTGAAATTTTACACCCTCAGTCATTTTCCACAGTAAAATTTTTTGTAAACTTTCAAATTTTTAATCGCTATAGAATCAACATCCTAAGGACTAGAAGCAGAAAAAATTTGCCTTTACCCTAAAATGAAGGTGCTGAATTTGAATCTGAAGTCAAAATTTCTCGATGCCTTGATTTAATTTTTTTTTGAAAACGAGGCCCTTAGTTGAAAACGTGTATTGCACCAAAAGTGCCAAAATGTTAATTTTACAACATGAAGTGCCAGCAAGAAAATACAACCGAACCAAATGCTGTTTGCAAAACTTGTCTAATTTCTATGTCTATTAATTGATTTGTCTTTCGGATTACAAATTTCACCAGTCAAGTCAAAATAAACCAAACTTATTATTTTCTCTATTGTCGCACCCATCTAGTCTTAATTAAATAATTTATAATAAACTTACCAGTTTTTTATTTGAATCTTTTCTATAGAATCAGCTGACGTTAATTGATCTTCCTCTGTTTAAAGCTATTGAACACGAAGTAAGTATTCAAATATAGCTTGTCCTGCCACTGCTGTACGATGGCTTCTACAAGTGTTTCAAATCTTTGCGATTTCGTGTCTCTTGCATTAATATACATTCAGCCTTTTGCTCATTGTCATCTCTCCATTTTCGCTTTGGGCTACCTTTCCCTTTACTCCTGTTTATACTTGGAGCCCATCCTGTCGTTTTTCTGGCCCACTTGTTGATGCTTATTCGTCGCAGACATGTTGCCCACAACTGGCCTTTTCCTTCTACTTGGACTAACCTGGCCTCGAGAATTCGAAGGTCTATGTTGCCAAGCCCCTTTTTATCAAGCCCTGTTATTAGACAAGTCAATGACTTCCGAACTGTAGCTATTTCATCTGATAAGCAGTGAGTAGTGTTTTAGCCGCCACTGTGAAGTCCGCCAATTTGAATCAAGTAAAAGGCAGTGCATTTTAAAAATAGCCTATTCAATCACTTTGAATTTGAAAGCAAGTTAGTCATGGTAATGATTCTCTTTGCATTGCACAGTAGAGTCAGTTTATTGTCCATTACCAGAAGACAGTAGTTTATTTATGGTATCTGAGAGCAACTGGCCTGTGCCAGCTTTAACCTTGTTGATTTCCTTATGCAAAATGTTTCCAAAAACATTGCTTGTCCAACATTTTTTGTTCACATCAAGCAAAAAATGTTTTTGAACTGTTTCAAAAACATTATGCTACAAATTTTGCTTTACTTTGCTGATCGAGCAATGTTTGATCATTTTGGCCACCTTTCCAACATTGCTTGTCCAACATTTCTTTAGTTATTGTCATACTTCAACAACTTGCAACATTTCAGGACCTAGCAACATTTCTTAGCAACAAGGTGTGTTTGCGCATTAGCAGTAATTTTCCAATGTCTTTGACAGCAATGTCCTTCGACGTGGCCAAATGGTCAAACAATTGTTGTGAAGCAAATTTGAAATGTTGCTCCAACAATGTTTGATCGTTTGGTCAATGCCTAAACAGTTGACTGCAGGATTTGAACCAAGGGCTGCATCGAAATGCATCAGAATAGTGAAGCTGGATCAGTATTTTGTTTTGAATTTAAGTCTTCTCACAAAATACAATGAAAAACCAATTTCATTATTGGAAGAGTCCAAGTGAGAAACGAGCTCTTTCTGTCTACCATGAAACTTTTGTTTTTTATGAACCAGATTCTGGAACGCTTTTAAATGAAATATCGAGCGTGCTTTGCCAATTATTCGAAACGAATCCTCGCGAATATTTTGTAAAATTATTTCTTTCGCTGCCTTCGTGTTTGAAATTTTCTTACAAATATTTCTTAATTTTTGAAGGAGCTTTCGTGCTGTGCTTGGAACACAAAAAAGAAATTTGAAGTTACTCCAAATGTTGTGAATTTTACTAGAAGATTTAATCATGTAAGCAATTCAACTCATTTATTTCTTTATTTATTAATTTTGGCTATTTGAGAAATTCTTAATAGACCCAATAAAAAGTGTTCGCCTGCTTGTGCGATTGAAAACACCCATATTTTGACCCTATTGCTTGCCTGTGCAGAAACCAAAGATTTCGCAATTTAATGCCATACTATATCAGGTTTCGGTCATCCCATGTTCTCGGGTTTTCACTTTTTGTGCCAAAAAGTGAGCTTTATCTCCCATCAAAGTGAGCTTTACCTTCCCACCTTGGATGGGAAGATAAAGCAAACGTAATTACAAACGCAATTTTTTTATGGTGCCATTCTTAAATTCTAAGATCCTGTCCACCCCCCTCTGTATTAAGCTTGCGGCATTTTTCTTTGAACGGAATAGTTGGAGTAAGATACTTAAGTTACTAGGATTGAGAATGTAAAAATCATCTTCTTGAACACTAAGTATTGCCAGCCTGATTTTAGAGTAGAAGTGAATAACGTTCAGGAAATCATCTTAATGTGGTAGGCCTAAATTTTTAATTTTTAGCTTTTTGTGGCTTTAAAATGATTCTCATTTTTAGGTTAGCTTTTGGGTTACAAGAGAAACACTCAATGCGAATACAGCAAAACAACGTGCAGAGATAATTTCTCATTTCATCAAAATAGCTAAGGTAACATTTGATACATAACCGTTTATTGTCCATTTTTATATTCATGTCTCATTTGTCACATGCAAAAACTCGGTTTCCATATAGTAAAAAGTGCCCGTTCC
>JACTAT010000048.1:0-80154 GCA_014526335.1 Chrysaora quinquecirrha | reverse complement strand
ACTGTCATCAGAAGTATTTTGTACATCAACCTCAGAGTTGACAGCATTGATGAACGATGCTAAGCTTGACTGTTCTTCAGGTGCAGGAGCAGACTGTTGGCTGTTGACAGACACCATAGGTTCTTTGTCTAACTGCGATGTAGTGACTGTATTCTGAGTCTGCGGCATTTTATTATTTCCAACCATCATTGATGACAAAGCTCTGAGTGGAAAAAAGCAAAACAGTAATCTAAATAATGTTTATAGTAGACAGTAAGCAAACAGTCCCTATTTGAATCCCTGATCAAGGACAGAGGCCAAGGGCACAATATCGCTTATTCGAATCTGAAGCTTTTGCTACAAAATACTGGTATACTAGAGCAAGTATCCTAGGCTTTTGAAAGTGATCGAAATGAGAGAATAAATCCAAGACCTGTTGTCGAGCAACATCCCAAGCTCGACCCCATGAGTTCTCTTGTTCCACGTTCATACAGGCTAATTTTTAACGTACTGACTGGTGGGAAATTTTCCCCAGTAGGCCCTTTTGCTTGTCCCACTAGTGGAAGAAAATCACAACTTTTGCACCAGTGGCCTAAATTCAAATGGGGGTTTTCAATTTTGCTTTTACAATTTCATACTCAATTCAAATTTCAAATAATTTAACATTTTATCCCATATAATCCACCTGGCTCTTTGTACCAAAGAGATTCAGTTACGTATGAAGAAAGCAAGAAATAATAAAGTTTGAAGTGGAGCGAAAAAGTGACTCTTTAAAGCACTATCTTTGCTATCCAGTCCAGATTACTGTAGACTTTGACTTTCATTATTGTCTATTACCATAAAAAAATCGAGGGCCCTTTTTGGCTGTTTTCCCCACTAGTCGGAATTCAATGAAATATACCCTGCGTTCATACCACTTCTAAAGACGAATGAACAGTGGTCGTTAAAAGAAATGGGCCTTTTCGCCTGGTTTCTCCATAATAAATCGTTTTGATCATAGAATTACATCCATGCAGCATGACACAAGTCAGCGAAGCACCATGACAAGACACCGACGCTCTTTAAGCAAATGGATGGGGCATAATCATTCGTAATTTTCACATCTATTGAGCCCCCAAGATTCCGTTTATTAAAAAATATCCCAATCCTATTCAGAGGAATAAAACGACACATGTTAAATGCAATTCTTCTTACCTCGCTAGATCTTCTTGCGTGAAAGGTCGAGGCTGACCATTGATGAACTGTTGACCTTTTTAACAAAGAATAAATCTGTTGTGTTTAAGACGAAACCTAAGGCCCTGGCGAAACGATCGAACATTTGATATTTGCGACTCAAGCAATGTTTGAACGTTTGGCGACGTAACAAAATTACTTTACAAGCAGAATTTGCTTGGAAATGTGTCTGAATAAGTTTCAACAACATTCTTCTTTGATGTAAACTAAATGCTTGACGAGAGATGTCTAACGACATGTCCAAATAGTGAAACATTTTGCTGATCATGCAAACTTAAAATGTTTGACAACAATGTTTGTTTGCTTGACCAGGCCGTGAGAGATAAACTTTTGAATTAAAGAAATTCTATTAACAAATAGAGAAAGAAAATATGAAGTGTATTTCGTGATATAAGTGTTATGGACATTTCCTTATGGTAACAGAATGAAACTAAATGTTAACAATTGCTCATAAATAACAAAAATACCAAAACGTAATTGATTGCGAGAAAAAAGGACAAAAATCTTGTGCTGAAGAGCTTTTTCACCCGACACTCCCCTAAAGTAGCTAGAAGCGCCAGACATAGACCGAAATAATCGACTAAGGCAATGCGGATGCGGGAGCGCGGTAAGTGCGGAGTGCAAAATGTCTGATGTGGGTCGAAATGAAAAGCTGGATTGATATTGTGTTATTGAACACCAATCAGCTCAGGGGAAACAGTGTGATGACCAATTAAACTAATTAATGAGCCTAAGAGTACACAGAACCTGCCATTTGCTTTTGATGTTGAAAGTTTCCAAAACTTTGAAGTGAAATAAGGCTGGTTCTGTAAGTATGTCCAAAGACGATTTCGCTTTTCTCACAATTCCAAGGCCCTGGCCAAACAATCAAACATTGTTGGTCCAGCATTTCTGATTTGCTTTACAACAAATGTTTGACTGTTTGGCCACATCCAAAACATTGCTTGTCCAACTCTTTGGAACAACGAAATTATTGCTAATGGGCAAGCACGAGTGCCTGTTGCTAATACATGTTGCTAGGTGCTGCAGTTTGTCAAAAACAGAAGAAATCTTTGACAAGCAATGTTGGAACGGTGGCCCAACAATCAAACATTGCTTGACAAGCAAAAATAAGCACAATTTGTGGTGTGATGTTTTTGAAAAAGTTCAAAATCATTTTTTGTTTGACAGACGCAAAAAATGTGCGACGAGGAATGTTTTTGGACATGACCAAACGGTTCATTATTTTGCTTGACAAGCAAATTTCAAATGTTGGACCAACAATGTTTGATCGTTTGGCAAAGATATAAAAAGAAAGTTAAAGAAATATCTGAAAGTGATGAAAATTATTAGAATACGTAAAAAGCATTTACCTTGTTGCATTTGTTGGAAAAGATAAGGAATCAATGCTGACGCCATAGTAGAATCATAAGTTGCTAATCCTTGGCTTGGAATATTGACATCCAGATGAGGTTTTTGCTGATTTAAGAAAACTAGAAAGGAAACACAAAGAAACACTACACGTATTTTGTTTTATAAGAAACTCTTTATAAGTAACCCAGAATCTAGTATAGCCAAAAATTTTAGAAACTCCAGTACTGGAAAATGTTCATCAAAGAAACTTTTCACCTCAATCTGCGAAATATTTTCTTTCATTCCCCGTGTTTTGTCTGCTAAAAAGTCCTCTTGTGACACACAGACGAATTGGAGAGCCGCAAGCATTCAAGTAAGACAGATAAATGGGTTTAAAACGTCATTCAGATAAATTACTTCGTCGCCAATACAGACATTTAAGCAACTCGTGAGAAACTTTCAGTACTCAACATCTGAACATTTTAAGAAACTTTCAGTACTGGAACATTTTTTTAGTTTCTTACAAAACAAAATACGTGTATTAAGATCAGGTTGAAAGTAGCATATACTGTAGTTTGTATATATTATATATATGTACATAGCATATACACTACGACTTAAAATCTTTCTTACATGGCAGGGTGCAGAGCAAAGAAGTGTGAATTCCAGAGTTTCCGACCTAACATTCCTGCACAGAAAAATTAACACCTGTCAATTATTCGGACCCTTGGTGACGGTTTTGATGATTGGGTTTTTCTTAAAGTCTACAGAGTTTGTGAACATTTTAATCTGCGATGACAGGAATCATTAAAAAAACAAAAGACTTAGAAAATAAGGGATGCTCCAGAGCATCCCTAACTTAATTGGTCGGCCCTTTGTTCCTTACTTGTGAAAAAAGTAAGGAGAATTTCCTAACATCGACCATGTACACTGCGCATCAAGGTGTTAATTCAAATAATCTGTAGAAGAATGTAAGAAAGTTGCTAGTGTATATGGACACAAGCAAACAATTGGTAGCACGGAGCACTGAACAAAAATCCCGACAAAAATACTGTTATGATGATGACTTTTCGGAGATTTTATAAGAGAAAATCGCATCAACACAAATAAACAGATCTGCCATCATGAATTAAAGTAATGGACAGGTGTTACAGCAAAAAAGTAAGAAGGAAACTGAAGAATTTAGCATTTGCTGGAATGTTTCCTACTGTTTTAAGAAAAATCAAGTGCTAGTGTATATGGTCCCATGGTCCCTAAGTATGCAAGTTTGATGCTGGGCTTCTCGACAATGGCGCCAAACGTGCACATGTCAAGTTGTAGCTCCTAGTATGCGTTTCCGGCTACTGTCTATTAACATTTTAAAAAGATGTTAATATGTGTGCAAGAGGAGTTCGTCGATAGAAGAATAGAAATAAGGGTCCATTTACACTAGCAACTTTCTTACATTCTTCTACGGATTATGCGAAGTAAGACCTTGATACCAATGTACATAGTCGATTTTAGGAAACTTTCCTTACTTTCTTCACATAAGTAAGGATCAAATGGCCGACCAATTAAGTTGGGATGCTCTCGAGCATCCCTTATTTTCTAAGTCTTTTGTTTTCTTAATGATTCCTGTCATCGCAGATTAAAATGTTCCCAAACTCTGTAGACTTTAAGAGAAATCCAATTATCAAGACCGTCACTAAGGTTACAAATAATTGACAGGCGTTATTTTTTCTGTGCAGAAAAGTTAGGTCGGAATCTCTGGAATTCACAGTTCTTTGCTCTGCACCCTGCCGTGTAAGGGCGGGCCTGTTCATATGAGGTGGGATATACCACTCAGGTGGGATAGTCCACTGAGGTGAGATGATTTTCAGCTCGTGTTCATATGATGAACTTCAGCCCGGCAGGGTGAGCCAGACAGTCATTCGAATTCAATTGCGCCATTCAACGAAAATGATTTTCATTGTTTATTGGATTCGCGCCTGCGTATAATTGACAAATTCATCCTACTGAAGTGGGCTGGCTCACTTGAGTTCGTTCATATGAGAAATTTCCATCCCACCGAGGTGAGATCTCACCTGGGTGGGATATCCCACCTCTCATATGAACGCAATTTTGTTTTATGTACAAATCACAGTATCGTAAGGATCTCGCCGTAGTGAAATATCCCGCCTGAGTGGGATATCCCACCTCATATGAAAAGGTCATAAGAAAGATTTCAAGTCGTAGTGTATATGGGCCCTAAGTCGCACTAGATTGTGGTCTTATTCTATAAAGGCTTGGGTCCTCGGTCGGGCCTTTCCTCAAGCTGTGTCTCTTTTCCTCAAGCTGTGTCTCTCTCCCACTTCAACGAAACAGCCTCAGAAACGTTACATGTAAATACCTAGATAGCAATGGTTAACAAAGAAATAAAACCTAATATTGTATTAGGGAGGTTTCCTAATTAGGTTTTTATTTCTTTGTTGAAGGAATAACATAAAATAATGTTGACTACTGGCGAATTATAAAAAGGAAGATAAAGAATTATAAATACCATTATTCGGTAATCGGGTAGCTGGATTTAAAGCTGGTGCAGCCGTTGGAATAGGATCTTTGTAAATAGCGAATCCTTCAACAACCAAGACATCATTTATATGAACTTGTTGTTTTTTATTTGCATCAATTAAATGAAGTAAAACAGCTCCTTTCTAAAACAGAAAGAAACCAAAGTATTGCTCAAAATAATGGAAAAATAGTGTAATAACCGACAATCCTAGCTAAAACAAGATGAAACAAACGTACAAGGATTGAATTCGCCTCACACACGACATTTTCGCTTATGCTCAAAAAGCAGAGATTTGCTGCTGATCTCAACTTGCAGCTGCACATTGAGATCAACAGCGCAATCCTACTCCCATTAGTGTCTTGTCATCTTAAATAGTTGTTTGCTTTACTTCTCGCTCAAAATATAAACCAAACAGTGTATCTTTCGCAAATTAAACTTTCTCCTTGCCTAGCTAACTCGTCCCGCTAATAACAATCTCTCAGGTTGCTTATAACCGTTTATCTTTATATACAGGAGCATCATAGACAAATACTACACGAATATTTTTTTTATAAGGAAGTGCTTTATAAGGAAGGTAGTACTTGGATAGGCAAAAACTTAAGGAATTCCAGTACCGGATCGGAGACTATTAAGGAACCTGACTTATTAAATATGATGAAGTCCTATGAAGCTGATCCTTTACATGTATAAAACGAGCAAGCAACACTCTTATTGTCAATGGTTTAATTAGTATTCATTTCTATTCAACTTCTGACACCTTCATGTCCCTACATTCCCTTGTCCCTAGGTTTATTTTAAAGAAACAAGTATAAAAGTTAAGGAATGGCTAAGGAATTTTCAGTACTCAAATTTGGCTGTCATTTAAGGAATTTTCAGTACTGAGCCTGAGACGAACTTCCTTATAAAAAAAAATGCGTGTATGTCTAAGGTAACCAGAGCGATAAGACCTCCTGCACTTGGGAGGAGAGCGTTTGGCCAGGTAGCTTAGTTGGCATATCATCAGGATAGAAATGGCCACAGACTTGAATACCGCCTTGGTTTACAGACCAACTCACAAACACAGGTCCAATCGATTGCTCAACGCTTTCTCTTGATCAAAATCTGCCATTAAAAATCTTAGACATACAAAAGTATTGCTAGCTGCATTTTACCAGATGGTATCTCTTTCAATAAGCTCTAGTAAGTCTAGGATGAAATTGAAGAATGGTCACATCTCAGAGAGCAGTTAACCAGTTTACTCCCGGGGTTATAACTGATGTACGTTAGCGTACCTAGTGTACGTCGGTGCACTAAGGTAACTGATGTTCACAGTTTTGTGTCTAGTATGAAACAACAAAAACTTGTACGTCTCTAACTGACTTGAGTCGAACACAAATTTACGTACAAAAAATTAGCTTACATCATTTCCACAGATGTTTCCAAGCAAAATTCTGTTATTAGCAAGCTCAAAGAATCTCTTTCCAGCTTCAGCTGACCAGTCAAACTGCAACATAATAATATATATAGTATTAGAAAAATGAAAGGCTTGTTTGCCATGTCAAAATTCTTTATTTCATTAATACTTTTTGAGTGGTACAAATTTTCAGAATTGTAAGAAACAGCGGAAAAATCGCTGAACACAATGAAAAGCCATTTGTGTCTGACACTCCTCAGATTATAAACATCAAAAATACGGGGATGTTAATAAACGGGGATTAAAATAGACTCGGGGTGGAAAAATTCGAAAAATCAATAAGCGTTCTCCTCCCTGTTGATATGCTACTTAAGAGTGCCTTAAGACGTACAGCAAAGACTTGTAAGGGCCTTGTTTACTAAAAAAATAGACCAGACTTGTGGAGACAGACAGTTTCTTTCAGCACTTTGAAGTTATTTATACCTTGGAAGTTATATGGTTTTGCTGGTTTTGCTGCCTATCTGCTGGTTACCTTGCTGCATCCCGTTGGCTAATTAGCGTTTAAAAGCACAATACCAGTTCAGCTTGCTTAAAGGCAATAGACGTGCATAAGAGAAGGTCAGTTTCATGAAGACAAAGCAGCTCTTTTGAATTCCTACACAAAAGGCAATTTAGCTATTCTTCTCTTATTCAATTTGATGGATGGGTGGCTTAAGCCACTTTTATATCTGTCAATTCCTTTCAGTCCAGCAAATTCTTAACGTACGGCGATAACACCACAGTTCAAAGGCCTTGACCTTGTTTTTATCACTGTTTTCAGTACCCAGCATTCATATGTGGCAACGAAAAACACTAAGACTGGAGTAATCTCTTCTTTGTCCTTACTGAAATAGCCTTGTCTTTCCAGATATTGGTTAATGCAATAGTGGCATTTTTGCTATTCCAACTCCTCACTTTATTTCTTCAGAATAATCAGAAGAATCACAGATGTCAAGTGTAGTATAAATTTCTTTGTTATAATTTTTTCAGTCTACTTCTAAAGTTTTTTTCTATTCTGCCGAGTACCAAAAAAAGAAGCTTTCAAAGTCATGAATCGCGTTCCCTCTATCCCCTATTCCTGGTAATTATACAGTAAATCTCCGTTTTAAGAAACAGACATATAAGAAGTTGCAGCCTAGAAAATCCCGTGAAAATTAGCATAACAATGGTTTACTGTGAAGGTGAAATGGTGAATTTAGCGCCAGTCGCTAGGATCTCAGTAGTAGGTTAACTAATCGAGACCTCGAACCTGGCCGTGACGCAACCGTGGCTGAGCTCGAACCCTGACCACACTGAGCTTCTGACACCACAAGTCAACTGGATTACACCACGACGCCACAGCACCTTCAAACAATTGTGTTCATACAATAGGTTGCATCCAAAGGTGTTGCTTCTTAAAAGCTGGGAATTATTGTAAGCGTAATCTAAGAAATTAATTCTGCAGTATGAACTAAGGTCATCAAGCACCCACAGTCTGAGTAAATTCTGTGCTACCACAAAAACACATTTGTTATGACCCAAATTCGCTTACCGATGCCTTTGGCAGAATATTAGCAAGACGTCCTCTTATACCCATAGCTGGAAGTTCAATGAAATCTTTTCTTAGTATTCTCAATTTAGATGGTGCAACTCTGGACAGGTTTCCATAATCAACGTAGAAAACCTAAGATGAGAAAAATACAGTAGCACGAATGATATAGTAGTATGAATGATATATTTGTCATGAATCGTAAACACTGGGATATATTTTTCCATGAATGATATACCACAATAGATGGGATTCGAACATGAACTGTATTACTTCTGAATTTCTGCTGAGCTATAGTGCTCAGTGAAATCGCTAAGTAAGTTTCCAAGTCATGCAGCCTAAGACTCTCCTCGCTTTTGACTTTTTGTTTGTGTTTTAGCTATGTTGAGCCTACTTCCGCGCCATACAACTCTCGAGTCTGTAATTTTTTAATCAACGAATATTCAAGTCCTGGTAGCAATAAGCTAAATACCTCAATTTCTCTGTCTGAAATAACTTTAGCAATTTCAGCCCTGTACCATTCGCCATCTTCCTCGTAAATTGCACAGCATACCTTTCAAGATACGGAAATATTTGTTTTAATTGTTAAACGGAAGACATACATCATAAGTGAAAAGTTCAAATACCGTTATGACTTGGAATAAAAATCTCCAACTTTAGAAGCAAGACTAACGCTTAATTCGCTTTTAAATATAATAATCGCAAAACATGCTTCTATGTTAATTCTGATTGCGATGGAAAAATTTCTGCCTGAATCATTATCACGATAAAAGCACTTATAAATCTTCAAACTTGCTACAGTGACAAGAGAAAAACCAAAAACATTGGAACGTACACAACTTTGCACCTAGGCCTAACTTCAGGTGTTGAATCTGAAATTATATAGACAATAGGTTCAAAAGGTGTACTGTAAGGGTCCGTTCGTTACTTTTAAGCGAGGGGTTGGCAGGATCTTTCAATCAAAAGTTGCTGGCTTAAATTGTTTTTTGACGGCAGTTAGTTGAACAGTTGAAGAATATTGGGACCGTTCTACTTCTACGATTATTTGACAACTGATTCCCGTCAGCCGCGGTTGATCTGGTCGCCCTTGCGAGAGACAATCAGCTGTATCCTATTAGACAGACTAGTTGCTGACATGTCCAAATAAGAAAGGAGTCACAACTAGTTGGCGTTAGTTCAATTGTATCGTAAGTCGACAGAAGCCTGGCTTTGGATAAATGCTCCTACACTATGATGTGAAAGTCAGCATTCCAGATTTCATGAAGGATACCGGTACAAATGTTGAGATTATGGTTCTTCCATCGTAAATCTTATTTTTGAGTCAAAATTGTTGAATTGAAATTATATCTCGTGATCCAAGTTTAACAGAACACCCTAATTCTACCAAGACAAGCCTTCCGGTGACAGGCCGCGACAGTCAACCCATAGCCATACCATCTGTTTGTCAATACAAATCTAACAAATACATCTGAACATAATATCAAACATCTTCTACGGTGAATAAATAGTTATATATGCTTTCTAAATCTAAGTCAAATCTTAATCAAATCAATACACATCCTTCAGGTTTATGTCCAGGACAGTTTTACTACCCTGCAAAAATAAAAAACACAGATTTTCAGGAAAGCTACATACTTGTCCAGGTTTCGTTAGTTTTGATGGCAGAAGATATTTCTGAGATGCAACGCTGTTGTAGAAAGATCTGTTGAGAAAAAGAGAGAACCAAATGTGGGGAGATTCTGGCCTACAAAGTAACCCAGTTAGGAGAAACCTCCAGTGTATTGAAAAATGTAAGTACCCTCCCCATGAGGGAAATGTTATATTGGAAAGAAAAAATATATAACTGAATTTCTTGATACAGAAAATTCAAGCAAAACGAAAGAATATTCTCAATTACTGTATATTCTGCATGAGCTGATCATGTGCTTCCTTTTTCTCACAATAATGAAAGCAGAAAGATCCAGGATCTGATATATGAACAATGAATATCTGCATCTGGCCTTCTGTTGGGTAAGAGACCTTCTTAAATATGCCATGAGCCGTCACTGCATCGTTAGGTATAGGGTCTTCACGTACCGCTTGTGATACTGTAAAGAAACAACATAAGATTAGAAATCGTCATTCTTAGAGGTTGACAGGTCTTCAAGATGGCAAACAGCAATTAAGTCGACCAGTGGATACTTCATTGTGGCCATGACTATACCTGTCAAGGTGCAGTGGTATTGTGGTCTAATCCAACTAGCCCCTGGTGTCAAGGGCGTAGGAAAGTTGTTTCGACCCTCCGGCCACAGTAGCGTCACATCTAGGTTCAAGGACTCGTTAATTCATCTATTTTCGGGATACTAGCAAATGGCGCTAAACATACCATTTCACCTTCATTATCACGTGTATCTGGAGTTTGAAAAAGAGACCCATTTGATGGCTAGATTTTCAAGGACAATGCGCCATTTGCATAAATTTGACCGATTTTAATTCAATTCAATTTAATTAAAGTTTATTCATAGGATTTATCAGATTAATAACAGGTAAACATCTTATACGGCCGCGGAAAAGACTAAACTAGCCTGGTCCGTTAAAGCAAACAAAACAAACAAATGTTACAATAAGCTTAAAAAACAGCAATAAGAATACTATAATAGAAAATTTAGCAAATAATAAGTTAATAGAAAGAGGAATGACTAGAGTTGCTACAACCAGTTTATGAGGGCTTCAAAATGCAACTAATGAAAGAACCATTCCATGCATATCACTTTGGTTACCATTTAATCTCTACCTATTATCTTCACATGACCAATCAGGAACAAAAATGGAGCAATGCGGACCCATAGATATTCCCTAAATAACAGAACTATGTGGAGAAATTCACGCACGAATCCTGTCCATATAAGCGCAACCGCCCTGTATGACCATACAATGAAACAATGTCGGAAATATAAGAGAAACCTTGGTTAGGCCGAATCACTAGCAAGTTGGATGGAAGATGGACTCTTACGTAAGATGCACCGAAATGAAGTAAAAACAATGATTAAAACGCAAGTTAAAAATTGACACTTTTGCTCTTATCCAATCTGTGTAACGCCCTTTTTTGTTTCGAGACGAAAGGCAATTATTAATGCGAGACATTTCCGAAGCCACCCTTAAATACTGAAATAAAAGCCACATTAATCTAAGAAAAACATTGCACGTATTTCTTTTCAGTAGGAAATCTTTATAAGAAACGCAGACTCTCGAATGGGCAAAAATTTTAGAAACTTCAGTACTGGACATTATTTCGTAGGAAACTTTTCGCCTCAGACAGCGAAAAATTTTGTTTTATTTCCTGTGTTTCGTCTGCAATAAATTATTTCTGTGACAAACAGACAAACAGGAAACCCAGATGCGATGCATTCAAATACGATCGATAAATGGGTTTGGAACATCATTCAGATAGAATAACCATGTTGCCAGTATGTATATTCAAGAAACTCTTAACAGACTATCAGCACTAAAAATCTGAAAAATTAAAGAAACTTTCAGCACAGGATTAATTTGTTAGTTTTATATAAAAAAATACGTGTAGTAGAGCTGTGCAGTTTTCTTTCAAGTTTTCCATGATATTTTCTGAAATAGATGGTGATTTTTCATGCACTCGGTTTATAAACTTTTCTGATCTTTTGAAATATTACACTATCCAATGAAAATAAAAGCCGTCACTCAAATCGAAGTGGCCCTTGGATCAAAGCCGAAAAGAAACTTTCGAATGTTATCCAAATTGAGAGGTGCTGTGTTACACCCCTCTAAAAATGCCGTATTGAGATCCATTGCATTTATAAATGTATTTGCTTTTGCGACTGTATTTATTGGTTTTGTTGAGATTTACAAAGATTTATAAAGGGATCTCTTCCAATTTTAAGACATCTCGAAACTTGCCTTGCAAAAAATTCTTTTATAATGTATGCAGAAATGACTGGATTTGGTTTCGAAGACTTAAGTATATTTTTAGGTTATAGTACGTCTTTAAAGAATGCACGCACTTTTCCTTCAATCGTTGTCTTGCATAGTCTTGTTGCGGGTTAAGATTTTTGCACATCCACATAAGCTAAACATGATTAAGAGATTTGAAGGATTTATAAAATTCAAAGATACACAGGAGGTGTATGAGATATATGAAATGATACATTCCTCGATCTAAATCCTGAATCACAATAGCAAGACTAGCCGACAGTTAGAAAATAAATAGAACACAACCTTTTTGAAGGCCAGTGAGAAGCCAATCACCATTTTTAACAGGTCGTTGCATTGTTATCATGTCTGGTAATGATCCAATCATTTCAATCAGATTGAAATATCCAGCTCCTTTTATATCAAGATCTTTTGAAAATTGTCTCTATTGAAAGAAATGAAGATTGTTACCGTATTAGACATGATAGTCACCAGTAGCCTTTGATATTTAGTAGGGCAACGTTTGGGAGAGATCCGTTTCCCATCATCGGGCAATGAGCAATGTGGTTTTTTCCTATTTATTGCAAAGGTTGTTTCATCTCTCCCGGAAAATTCTCCTACTAAATATCAAAGGCTTGTCATGATAAGTGGTGACTATCATATCTAATACGGTGTCAGAAACAACCTTGATAGGTTCCAATATATTTAATCTATGAAGATTGTTGTCGTAAGAACGAAATAAAATCTAACAACATATGACATTAAGGTTAAAGATGCTGCCACAATGTACTTTAGCACACCTTCGCACCAGTAGGAACCGTTCTTCTAAAAATTTTAACAAGTTCTTCATATGAGACCTTTAGCTTTGAAACTCTATTTTCGATTGCAATGTAAAAATTTGCTGCCCTTCACATGAGTATATTTAAACTTTGCTGAGTTAAGCAGGGGCTAGACTTAAGACTTGGCTTATCCTAGTGGTGGCAGCCCTCACATTTTTTTGCATGAAAGATTGAAACTCGTGCTAAACTCAACTTGGCACCTCAATTATTCTCAAGATATCGATCAATCAAATTCACTCAATTTGAATGTGCCATTCGATGACCCTTACAAATTTATGGGCACACAATGGTGTGACTTCGCGCAATCAGAATTAACAAAAAGAATAGGGAAAGAAAGATTTTGCGGACTACGGTGCAACATGATGAAGTAGATGTCATACCTTGTATTCAAAAGGCAATCTTGCCAACCACATACCATTTGGTTTTCCAGCTAATAACTAAAATGATGAAAGGAAAAAAATAAAAAACGGAGCTTCAATTGAAAGAAAATAGCCCGAGAGAGAACGAAAGGCCTAAATTGACAATAGTTTAATTTTACTACAATTTCCTATTGAAATGTATTTCTTCGGATGGCCATATCTCAGTCAATGTTTGATATATTTGACTGATTTTGCACGATTACGCATTATTTTTGACGCTCTTTCACGAAAAGAAGAGCAAATTTCGAAATTCTAAAAATAGATTTTTCATGGTATCACACTTAGGTGCTCTATACAAGATGTGCTGCCCAAAAGGGTATTTTTTCAGCAACATTCTCTCATTATATTGGTTTGTTTTTTTGTAAAGAATCTCCAAACATGGGCAGTATAATGCAACGGATTGCCTAGCTCTTTATGAAAAATAGAAAACTTAGAAAATATATATAAGCTCACCGATGATAATTCTTTCTTGACTTCATCAGAAACACCTGATTTAATTTTAATGACAGGATCCTTTACAGCAGTTGGTTTAGGAGATTGGGAAAAGTTATCTTCAAGATCCATCAGACTTTTTACTTTCTTTTCTGTTGGTGGAATCCTGCTTGTGGACGTTCTCCTTGGTGACGTCAATGAATTAGTTTTTCTTGGTGACGTCAGTGAATTACTTCTTGATACAGGCACTGTGGGAGATGAAGAGTCAGAAATAACTAAAAATCCTAAAATGTAGGCACAACGTGTAATATAGGTTATTTAGGCCTGTAATGCATGCCGCACCCATGCATGGGACCCCTAGTTCAAAAGATCAAAGGACGGTAAATTAAGTTTGTTTGTCAATTGTCATCCAACCTTAAAGTCACCCATCCATATTTTGACCTCATACGACCAAGCTTAACTTCAGTTGCCCAACGGAAACTTCAACCGACGAAAAGTTCAAAGCATACTCAATGAGACAAAAATATGATTATCGGTTGTTGAATCTACTGTATATTAATCTGTTTCTGTATACAACAGGCTTTTGGGAAACAAAACAATAAAACACGGAGTATACACTCTTCTTTTAAAAGAATCAGGAAACTTTGCTTTTTTGGATGCTGGAATATTCATGCTCGATTCATCTGCAGTTACTCGCATTATGGCGTTTGTACTTTGATGACCTTTGGCTGATGTGCATATTCCTTATACTCTTATTTAGAAATATTCTGTTAACTTGGTTCTCGCTGTTTGCTATATTCATTGATTCATCAATGTTCATCTTATAATTTCTAGCATTAAGTATGAAGAAACAGACGATAAATATTGAATTTCCAATTTGATTGTTGATTTTATTTTTTCGACATAGACATTCCAAGAAGACTGATATGTTCTTTATCCTGATATGTTCTTTATCTGTTACTTGTATGCTACTTAGATATCTATATCTCTTAGTGAATCTCTGGACTGGTACTCGGTTTATTGTGTCAAAATGTAGCATGCTTGTCTATTTCTTTGTTTGCTTGCTTTTTATATTCAGTCGGACAGACTTACTTTCATATTTGGCTTATATTCTTATGGGTTACGAAAAGGTCAGCCTCAGCTTGTTCTTCATTTGTTCTTAAAATAAAGGCGAAATCCAGGCTCGTGTTCTTAAAGAATTATTCTTATGAAAAAAGACTGTATATGTAATGCATGCGCTTAACTTCTCAGTTACAACCATTTTCCATGAAAGGCAACCAGGACAGGAATCTGTCAAAATTTCAAGAAATCAAGTTTTACATGCAAATCGGATTCAGAAATTGTATGAAGCATCCAAACTTAGCCTAGCTGCAAAGCTTTACTTTCCTTGTGACGATAGTGTAAATTCGAGCATTGCGAGTGTTTAATTTTGAGCATTAAAAGCCTGATTCTATAAAGGGCTGTGACTGACCTTTTTTGGAAAATAATTAAAACAAGGCCCTTAAGCCTTGGCTCGAAGGTGCTGTAGCGTCTCGGTGTATTCCAGCTTACTCGTAGTGTCAGAAGCTCAGTTTGGTCAAGGTTCGAGCTCAGCCACGGTCGCGTCACGGCCAGGGTCGAGGTCTCGATTAGTTAACCTACTACTGAGATACTAGCGACTGGCGCTAAGACACCATTTCACCTTTACCTTCACTGTCACATTGGCCAAACGCCAACAACATTTCACACAACATTTTACTGAATTTCTTTCTGCATGTTGGCTGATGTTAGGGCAGGGCTGGTTGAGCAGCCAACATTTCATTCAACATTCGCCTCAAAATACTGGTTTCGATTGAAGAGCCTTGCACTGCTGTCAGAAAATTATTCTTATTCTTATATTTGTTTTCGTTGTGTATTTTCTATGCCTAAAAATTATTACTTTGTTACTAGTTTTTTCTGAAAGAATGAGAATGATGTTTTGCTTTGTTTTTCTGCGCTAAAGGTGAGCGCCTTACCTAATACACATGCGTGGAGCCATGGCATGGGCGTCCAAACAAAACCAACATCCTGAAATTTGGGACGAACTTTTAACCATGATCAACCGAGTAAATATATTCGGACTTATCAAGGCTGTTTCTGACACCGTATTAGACATGATAGTCACCACTTATCATGACAAGCCTTTGATATTTAGTTGGGCAACGTTTCGGGAGAGATCCGTCTCCCATCATCGGGCAATGAGAAATGTGGTTTCTTTCCTATTTATTGCAATGGTAGGATCGAAAGGTGTGAAATTAACCCGACCTGCGAGGAAGCATGGGAATTTTTGGCGCTCAACTTCTAAGAATTTGTGGCGCCAAAATTGCGTTCAGTGCAACTTTTGATGTTATTCAACGAGATTTCTGGGATTGAGTACAATACTTGATTGATACAAGGAGTTGATAGAACTGAGTGAATGCTTTCTTTAACAAGTTTGTTTTTCCAGTTCTTATCCTCATCAATCACTGAAATGTTATCCCAATTCATCTGGTGTTTTCCGTCCAACAATGATTGGCAAGATCACTTTCGTCAATTTGACCATGGGTCACATTTGATTTATGTTCTTTGAGCCTAGTTCCTGTCTCTCTTTTCGATTGTCCTATATATGATTTTGGACAATCTCTACATGGTATATTGTCCAACCAAATATTAAAATAACCAAAGGAAAACCAAATAATAAAATGTTAAACTCGTACCTTTTTCTTGTGTTGTTGGTAAATTTGCCTGCTTAGGTGGTCCATTTGGGATGGTTTGTTTTGCCTTCGTAGTTAAATCTGATTTCAACTTATTAAACAATGCATTCTTAACAATATTCTGTGGTGAAGTAGTATGATTTTTTGCATATATAGTTGATGACTTTTTACCATCCTGATTGTTTTCAACAATATCAACGAGATCTGAGCAGGCTTCTAGAAATTTCTTGAAGGTTGGAAAGCCAAAAGTTTCACACCGAAGTTCTCTACCAAATCTTCGTAAATAAGCTGTAGCTAACATATCAGTTGATAATCCTTCTGGGTAAGACTTCATGAGTTCTTTTAATTTAACTCTAATGGTAGATGGCACAAAAGAGCCAGGGGGAGGCCGGCGCAGTGCTTCTTCTGCAGGTTTTCTGATGCGACTTATTCTGCCAGTTTTTCTTTGTTGCTCTACTAACTTTTTAATGTGTTTTGTACTGCTATCTGCAACAGCTGTGAAAGCAAAGAAAATTTCTTAACTAACCATAAATTTAAGATTTTACTTCTGTTTATACTCTAGAGTCAGGCAAATTATCATATTTCTGCCCATCAATTCGAAAATCATCTTGTGGATTAAGCATTCGCAACACTGTCCACCTAGCAATGACAGTGATTGACACAGCTAGCACTTAGGACAAATTACTTGTAAAGCCCTTGTGCCCTGCTCAAATTCTTTTTTATAACGGTATTCGAACAATACAAAGGGTGTGGTACAAAATTTCTCCTCAGAGGACAATTGTACCAGGGCCCAGTCTGGGCAGCCCTGCCCATGCAATAGGTATAATCCAGCTAGGTCATGTATAGCTCAATGATGTAGGGGTTCAAGTCCCAGACAGGATCAAAGTCTTGTTAGTGCACTACTTCAAAGATAGCAACTGATGTTAAATACACTATTTAACCCGGGGGGGGGGGGGGGGGGTACTTCAATTGTTCATTATACTAGACTTAGCCATAGAGGGTTTTCTCTAAAGAAATTTTGGTAGAGATTTTTACCACATTTAGAGCTTCTTCAGGTGTTCGATCCGGTCCACAAATTCAAGTTATTAGTAGAAATGGGTAAAACATTTCTTTGTGTTTCTATGCATGGGTCCACACAAGTAACAGAGTTTATTACCAGACATGAGTTGGTTTTGAAATCCTGGTTGGCACTGGCATGTCTAGTCCTTTGAACAATAACACCCGCAGGGTCGAACCCATGTACGACTGTTGGCCCTTACAAGTTTTTCCGTGAGGCTGTGCCCTGGCTGCCCCTCCCCCCAACCTCCAAGGGTTGCATTCCTGATCCCTTCATCTTGCATCAATAAGTTACACGTTCTCCATAAACTTAAATTTTATTACCTTGAGCCTGAAGTGATTTTTCCCTGCTATTTTATTGATGAAACAAATAAAATTGGGATATATAGCAAACATAGCAATGCTATCGCAATGTCCGAAGGACAATAATCATCGTCGCAATCATAAAAATCGCTATTATAATCATAATCGTTATGGTTATTGTGACCACCATCATGATCATCATCACGATCAATATCATCATCATCACGATCAATATGATCATTATCATCATCATCAACATCATCATCAACGCAACAATCGTCATTATGTCATTTCCATGATTATCAGAATATCATCATTATCATAATAATAATCATCATCATTAACGCAAGAATCACCATTATGTCATTTCGAACATTATCGTGAATATCATCATCATCACATCATCATCATGATCATCATTATTATCATCATGATCATCATCATCATCATCACAATAATATTTGCATAGACAACCAACCGAAAATATTATTAGTAAATATTTGGAAGGCAACAGAGTCATATCTGATTTTGCAAAATGTCATCAATAAGTTACTCTAATTTTACCTTTCACTAAAATATCTAACTATGCAAAAGGAAGTTCGAGAATCTTCTCCGACTTTTTCGACAACAACTGAGTCATATCTCAGTAAATATTATGCAAATGGCTGGGAGAATTTTCTGATCAGGCGAAAAAATCTTATTATCTAAATAAGAACTTGGAGAACTTCTCCCAAATACTCGACCACAATGACTCATCTACTTGTTTACAAATTTCGTAATTGTCAAAATGATGACCAATTACGGCGACTTCAAAAGTTTACCGCCTCATATTTGTGATTTGTGACTCATCTATTGTTACAAGTTGGGCAGGAAAAAGCGTCTACTCATACATACATCCATACATATATACATATATACATGCGTTCTCCGAAAACCCTCTCAATATGTCCTTCGGACATAAAAACAACTTTGGACATATGTTCGTCAAAAATGTTTATTGACTAAGGTGGAACCTATCAAAGCTAATTTTCATGACAAAAATGAAATAATTATTAGCATAAACATTTCTTGTCCTATTTATCCAATGAAAGACCCTTCCTTTTCTTGATTGATCCAATCAGATTCACTCCTGTTGCTCATCTCGCAAAGCAGAATGGGAGGAGATACAATGCTATTCTTCGTGTGCAAGGTTTGATATGCAAGGGCCAAGCAAGACGAAAGAAAATTCCTTGAAACATTGTTCTTGGTTTGCTTATGTTATTCTGGTTGCCTCGCTTGCTCTGCTCTTCTGTCAATTTCTATTGTACTAATGAAAGGGGCATATTCATAACCATCAGTCGCAATCTCCGAACTCCCCCAGTTGGTTGAACAGGAGGGGATGAAATACCTAATGATTTGATTTGTGACATGCCAGGCCAGGCGGCCTATCCAATTCTATCATGGGTGGGTGGGCCTACTTGCGAAATCGCCCATCATATCAACGAAAGCTGGCATTTCCGTATATTCTGTTTGGAAATAGTCCCACAGTACAGTGATGGAAAATAAACAGTAAACAAGAATAACTATATCAAAGGAAACTCGTTAGTCTACCAACCTCATAAGGGAATCAATTTCACGACAGTCATTTCGTGTTTCTCCAAACCTTCGCTCATTCTGCCACTTTTCGTTTGCCAAAATGCCCATGTGCAAATGTAATGTTTTGCCACTGACCAGTGACCATGCTTTCCATGCGCATGCGCTTGCGGAAGTGTCCGAAGAAACTGCGTTTTCGCGCTTTGGTGTTGCCCTTTTGCCGATATTCTCAGGTCAGTTTCTGTATCATTTCTATTTCCTGTGTACTTTGAGGTACCTTAATTGCCGTCCCATCGTCCCACCCGCTTATGTATTTTTTTTTCAAGAATTTTCGACCATCCGCACTAATTAGCACCCAGGGGCGGACGCGGAGCAACAAAAAAATAGGGAGGCACTGAGTTAAAATTTGCCGACAGAAAGGCGTGGCTTTTGCAGCCACGCCCATTTTTTCATTATGCTTTTTCTGATAATCAACATGAATTCCAATTAAAAAAAACAAGACTCTAACTCTTTTATTTTTCAAGAATCTAACTTTTATCTTTTCTGTTTGCATGTTGTGGTTCATTTATTAATTTCATCGATCTTTTCCCAAAGATTTTACATGTCATTTGATTTGAACAAGCCAACTCATACAGAACTTAGCCTTATCCAGTACTGTATGTACCGTGTAAGCTTCGAAGATACATACTGAAACCGGCGCAGATACTCCATGATAATATTTCTCGTTTTATAGTAGTACTCTAATCATGCTCCAATTTAATGGAATATCTATTATTGTCAAGTTTATTGCAACCGAGCTTCTACGCATTTTATTGAAAAATGCCGAACAAGAGAATCCCAAATCTCCAGACCGATATCATCATTTGCCGAAAAAACCTGCTTTGTGCTGACGTTTGCAACAATGGGGGGGGTACCGCGCCCCCTGTATCCCCCTTTGGCGACGCCCCTGTTAGCACCCCCAAAGCTTCGCATCAAAATTGGTATCGACGATATCTTTTGGAAAAAACTTTCTTATTTTTTGGGGACAGAATTTTCCATTTATTTTTTTATTGTAATCACCCCTCTTCTTGAATCGCATATTAGAGCTAGCGAATCTTTTACGTGCTTCTCATCTCTCTCCAGCTGCATAACGGGCTAGAGTTACCTTAGTGGAACAACAAAGGGCCCCGACCTTTAGGCAGGAGCCTGGTCTAGAAAACAATCAAAATGTCGCAGAAATCTGGGGAATCAAATCAATCGAAAGGCAACTAGGTGAATTAACAGAGGTAATTAAACTACGATAAATAGGCTTTACTTTAAACCAAATTCAGAGATCATTGCCTGACATCATAGAAAGAGGGCGTGGTGAAGTAGAACATGAGAGAACTAAACAAAGAGTTTGTCACGATACGATAGCATCTTTTTCATTCATTTACAACGTATTTTTCTTCTGGAAGTATATTTAATTCTTTGCTTAGCTTGCACTTCCTCATAACATAATAGCCTCTCTTTCGTATAATATTTTGAATTCTGTATACACGCTTTTTTTTATAAGGAACCACTTTATAAGGAACCTACATGTAGAAGGCCTGAAAATTTAAAGAACTTATACTACCGGTTTCTTTCATTTGCAGTCGAAAATCGCATAAATTGTACGTTACGGATGTATCAAATGTTTCCGTGAGTAGTCTCCAGCTTTGCTCACATTAAAGTGTCTCTGTATAGTAGTCATGAAACTGAACATTCAGTTAAAATTAAGGAACTTTTAAGGAACTTTTGGAACTACAATCGTCTCAAAAGAAGTCCAAAAATAAGGAACTTTAAGAACTAGGACTTGAGTTAGGTTCTTTATAAAAAAGCGTGTATAGCCACATTTTTTGTGTTCTATTCGCTCGTGCCTTTTGGATTGGAATCATCTACACATTGGTGACAACAAAAACCGGCTCTTTTAATTAGTGAACGAGCGTATTCAAACCCTTTATTAATTTAAACAACCAAATTGAATCGTTGATGGTACAAAATAATTCAAACCCAGAAGAAATTGATATTCTCATCGGATGCAAATCTCTGAATTTGTAACGAGGCTAAGATTGGACAATCTAAAGGGATACATTCAACTCACCTGGGCATGCTAAAGTTGGAGGCGTTCCTTGCCGTGTCCTACTCGATAGTGGCATTGGACAATCATACATCAGCAAGGAGCATGCTCGCAAGTTGGATATGCAGCCAGTTAGAACAAGAGACAGAACCATTTGAACAATAAGTTGGGACCTTGAAATTCATTGCCCAATCTATCAGTTAGAAATTCAAGAATTGGTTATCGAGAAAACCCAAAAATCGCGACAGAACTTGGAAAACTCTTTCCTCAGTTCCAAATGTCCACGCAGAGATAGTAAAGCATCAGTATCAACATCTAAAGGACCTTGGATTCTCAGATATTGCTACTAAAAGTCCCCTACCTGTGCATGCCTATCAAAACTGTTAGAGTAAAGAAAGGACAAGTAAACGAACCAATGGCAGAGGAAACCACATTGGGATGGACTTTGTTAGGCCAAGTGGGAAATAATCAAGAGCAACACAAGAAAACTTGATTATTGAGAATCCAACTGCGGTGCAAGAAGATTATCGAAGATTATCAGAAACTTGGGATCTGGACGTATTAAGAATAGCAGACAAAAATGATTCAGTTTGTGCAGATTTTCAAGACTCTGTACAACAAAACGTCAGTGGCAGATTTTCTGTTTAACTACTATGGAAGCAGGGAAATTATTTTCTTCCAGATAATCGTCATTTAAGCGAAAACTGCTTAAACAGTCAGCTACGCAAATTAAACAAACAACCTGAGTTGCTACAAGAATACAATTACATCATCGAAGTGCAAAATCAAACATGAATTATCGAGCAACTACCAGAAAAACCAACTGGACAACGTATCAAACGAATAAGGGGAGGTCCACTAGGATTCCCAAAATGTAGTATCAACTACGCCCAAGAACCAGTTCTTGGAACAAACCTTCATTGGTTTGCTGACGCTAGCATCAAAGCATGTGCACCTGTTATCTTCGTAGAATACACCCAGCCTAGCGGCAAATACCAGGGTAAACAGCTTTGTCCCCAAAACAAGTAATATTAGAAGGTTTCTCTCTGGACCCTATCAAAAAATGTGGTTAGTTTATTTCCTTTCTCAGGACAAAGGTGGGGTTGAAAATTTCACTATACATGACCGCCCCTGAAATACACAAAGCTTTCACGGCAAAATCAAGAGTTGCTAAACCAAACCTCACGATACCTAGACAGGAACTTGTTGCTGCTCAACAACAAAACCGATTAATACAGCAAGTAAAATCAACATTACAGAATTGCAAAATAGAGCGAGAGTGTGCATGGACTGACAGCGAAACCGTGCTTTGCTGGTTGCAGAGCAAAGTAGAGTGGAAGCAGATCGTTTGCTCTCGTGTTGATCAAATTCTCCAAGCATCTACTGCACAGTGAAATTATGTAAATACTAAGTTTGATACGCTGAAAAAGATGTGATATAGACCCAAGTCATATCTTGCCCCTAAGATCTATTTTTAGACTGGGGTAATCTGGTCCAGACCCCCAATCGTACAATTGGGCATAAACAGAGAACGCCAGGTCATAGAAATTGTGAATTGTGACTTTCTATGACCTGGCATTCTCAGTTTAGGGCCAATTGTATGATTGGGGGTCTGGACCAGAGTACCGCAGTCTAAAAATAGATTTTAGGGGCAAGATATGACTTGGGTCTATATCACATCTCTTTCAGCTTATTAAACTGCGTTTATTTGGTGAATTGTGACTTTCTATGGCCTGGTCTGTTATGTTTATGCCAAATGGTACAGTTAGGGGCCTGGACCAGAGAACCCCAGCCTAAAAATAGAACTTAGGGGCAGGATATGACTTGGGTCTATATCGCATCTTTTTCAGCGTATCAAACTGCATTTATGTGGTGAATTGTGACTTTCTATGACCTTGCGTTCTCAGTTTAGGGCCAGTTGTACGACTGGGGGTCGGGACCAGAGAACCCCAGTCTAATAATAGAGCTTAGGGGCAAGATATGACTTGGGTCTATATCACATCTTTTTCAGCGTACCAAAACTTAGTATTTTCAGAAATTTTGGTGCTTGTATCAGAATTTGCACAATCCTGCTGTATTTCTGCACTAATCTCCTGCACTATAAGTGCAAAACGTATTGATAATTCTATTGTGTATCTGCAATTTCAAAGTTGTCCTTAATTTGCAACTACAATTATATATTTTAAATGCTGGATTCTCAATACGAGAATTTTTATTGCTTTTATCATTTCTGTCCGTGATTGTCGTTATATCCTTGTTACAGGCAAAAAATCAAAATCTGTCAGGGCTTCCATTTAGCCTTCTGTCTCTATTAGACAATCCAAACTATACACTTAGAAGATATATATTGGCTTTTTGCATGTTGATTTTGGCGGTATTTTCAGCTTTCATAACAAAGGCATTCTTAACCCTACACAGGCTGGAGGGGGCCAATGGACGCGCGGGTAGAAACTTCCTCACATAATTTCTAAACCACTGAGAGTTACTCAATGAAACTCCCCGAGTTTTCCTAAAATCTATTCAGGATTATATTAGTGCAAAAATTGTTTGTTGCGGAGCACTCATTTTGCTGACGTCATCATTTTTCCTTATATGGTAAAAAATTGAATTACCAGTTTCTATGATTAGATTGCTCCTATATACGACAAAACGGTCTATGATATAAATGCATTCCATCTTTACATTGCTTCATTCAATATATAAACTGTAGAAGGCCGCGTGACCTCAAAATGACGACGTTATTTTTTTTTTCATTTTCGAGCATGATTTCAAAAATTGCTCACGGCAGCAGAATGGGGTCACGTGACAGCCCCATTCAAAGATGCAGAACATGCTGTTGTAGAATCCTACCAAGTTTCAGGACCTCTGGGAGTAATACAAAGATTTTACAGTGGGGGGCCCAACGCCCCCCAGCTACATATGATTAAAAAGCCCAGCCTTTGTAGGGTTGAATAAACTAAATTAAATAAATCCTGCTTGGCAAAGACAGAAAAGCAGATTGCTGTGTGAATTTTCAGGATAACTTCAGTCCATTGTAGCAGGGATAGTTTGTGACTGCGAGAACCGTTTTTCAAAACCATAAAATAAAATTCCATTTGTCTTGTGATTTTCTCATGATCCCTTTGTTTATTGCAGCTATGATTTGATTGGCTAATGAGGGAAACACCCAAGCAATATCAACAACACTCGGTAGTGACGTCACTTCAGATGCTGTCTTAGCTTTACGAAACTGAGGCTCGTTTTGAATCGAGGTCCATGTGCTATCTTCAATTTGCCAAAAGGTTTGTATATCGCTGCTCAATGCAACGTAGGTATTGCCTTGCGTATTTACGCAATATAATGTTTGTTTGTTTGTATCAATACCAACAATCGTTGCAATACTGCGGGGTATGCCTTGCCATGAGGTGGCGCCATTCTTTTGCACATAGCAAGATGGCTGGTTTCCTTGGGAATATTTCTTGATTTTTCTGCAAATGTAAACATCATTTTTAACGTCATCATAAAGAATACTAAAGCCAGGGATCGTGATTCTACCAGATATAGGTATCAAATTTCTGGTTTGAGATATTTTACATTTATATTCAATCATCTTGTTTAAACTTGTGTTGAATTTACCATGAAATTTCCCAAGATTCGTTTGATATGCAAAGTCAACCAGAATCGCTCCTGCGCAGTTATTTCCTTTGAAAATGCTGTTTGGAAAGTTGAATTTGAAATTGAATTGGATGAAATGATTTGTGTAAAGCCAAAGTACATCAGTTTGTAGATTGATTAATCCAGGGCTGGTTTCATTTCTTGTTGGGTTGATTGTCAAGTCATTGGTTTGAACGTTAGCAAAGGAATTGAGTGCCAGGAATTGTGGATCATAATAGACGAAGAGCTGTAGGCGATAAGCATTCGCAAAACTCATCTCAGGCCAATGTGAAATAGAAACATTGAAAGCCAGTTCATCTCCATTCTTGTATTCTGGTTTTGATGTGTGATTTATTTCGTATTTCAATTTGCTTTCGTCTTTAGGTTTTCGTTTGATCTGAAGAGGATGGCTAAAGATAACTGTTTCATCTTCTGTTTCGTAGCTGTAAACATTCCACGAACTGAGTCCCGAATCTCTTTGTGAATCGATGATCTGAAAGAAAGTAAAAGTTTACTTATTCATTAAAATTTTTATTCACCCTAATCCTACCGGTGGGGGGCTGGAATCTACCCCCGTCAAGCTTTTCTTGTAACTGTTCTGTTGTGCGATGGATGTAAGCTTCCAAACCAGGCTGATTTTTGACTGACATCTATAGCATGTTTCGATTATGATGTTGTTTGCCAGGTTTCATTGCTCTAGCTCTACAGAAAAGCAATTTCTGGAGGGGAGTGGAAAACACCCCCTCCCCGGCTATTTGAGATCAAAAAAGCACGATAGGATTAGGGTTAAAATCAGTGGTACGTCTTCCCCCGATTTCTAACCGACTACATACGGGAAAAGGGAGGAAACATGTCTGTCATTATAAAAGCTTCATTCGTAGGATACTCTTCATCAGAGTATAAACGCAAGAGACAGACCGATACGGCTGACGAAGGTGGAATTTATACCCAGGTGTAGATTGAAATGCACAAATCGAAAAGTGAAGCTGAATCGTCTTTTTAACACCTATCAGCTTGTGAGATGTAGCATGAATGTATACCATATCTCAATGGCAAAGCCAGATCTTTGTTCATTTATAAGTGTTCATTTATATAGGCCAATTAAGAGGTTATGGAATTTGTTCACATCAAAGTCATAGCTAAGGCCGGTTCTGTGTAGACGGTGTGCAGACTTGAGTTCGTTTTCTCACTTGGACTCTTCAATTAATTCCATTTGTCTTTCCAGTATACCGTGCGAGCTGATAGATCCTGATAGGTAATGAAAATACAATGCCAATTTACTTTCACTTTTTTCATTTCAATTCTCGATCCACATCTTGTTATAAATTCTGCTTAAGTCCGTTGCTGCGGTCTACGACAAAAATGGCTGTAAGCGAAAAAAGCTCGTAAATATGTACAGAGATGTTTCCGCTCTTTTTCTCTCGCTCGAAACTTTGTAACAATCAAATACATTTGATCTTACCTTGTTCTTCATGCCAATATCAAAGTTATAGTAATCAACATCATTGAGATTGTAGTTGAGTTTTGCTGATGATTTGATGCCTTTTACTTCATTGCTTGAAATCCTGGTTATTTCTCCTGCGTTTTTAATAGTTGTCCCATTGTTTATCGTGGTAGTTTCATTTACATGTATGATATGTTGTTGGTCGATGTTGTGTGCCAAAGCGGTATTACTAGCAGCAGTAGAAATACCTATTTCGATCTTCTTTGACATTGGTGCGATGCTATAGAATGAGATTTGTCCATCATTGATATCCGTAATCTCTGTAGTACTTGAATCATATAAACTTTCTTCGAGAATTGGTCCCTTTGGAAAACAACCGAACATCTCAAGTCTTATGCAGTGTGTGTAGGGATGTGCCATATCTTTAGCAACTGGCATAATTCGAATAAACCTTGCAAGAGTTCTTCTAAACCAGTTTACTTTAGTTTCCCCTTTGAGTATTTTCTCGACGCCAAAGAATGTTTTCTTCGTGTTTGCATCATCGACATAGTACATCCATTTCTTGCCATCGAGACTGTATTGTATGTCAAATTTAGATAACGCATGCAAGCCATTAGTCCATTCTTGGCCTTGGATTGCTATACCCGAAAGCAACCTCTTGACACCAAGATCTACTTCAAGATAGTGCGATAACGGAGCATCGCGTGCTGAACACCAGCCAGGCCCTGCCTTGTGTAGTCTAGCACTAGAAGGGACGTGAGCAGCGTCATTATTCCATATTGAAGTTGCTGAAAACCTTGAATCTGGTACTTTACCAGTTCTGATGCCCATTTCCTCGGAACAGTCATCGATACCTTTTTGATCATGAAAGATGTAAATTGTTTTTGTTATTGCGGAAGCTCCAACGCAGTTAGGCCAGTTGAATGACGCTTCCCACATTTTTCGATTCTGTCCTGTATAAGATATACTAGCCATTGAGCATCTTGCCTTGGGAATACTAGTCGTAGCAAATGAAGCAGAAACTCCATGCTTTTGAAATGCAGTTGCAAGATTACTATTTATCGTCACTGCATCTTTCACTGCCATGAACAGTATTTTGCCAGATGGCAAATTGTTGAGATAAGCTGCCAATTCATCTCTCTTCACAGCGAATCCGAAGACATCAAATGAGCTTTTATGTTCCAGGATTGCACTTCGATAATCGAAAAGAACCACGTTAATACCACGTGTGTTGACAGTGTACTGGTATCCATTGACAGTGACGTGTGCTCTTGCAGCAGAGCAGTGTGTACCAGACGGGTATTCATCACACGTCTCAGACAGTATTTTCACTTCCAATATGCCTTGAAAAAGGTAAATTAATTAAGTTGGTTGATTAAAGGTTAGGCATCCACATGAAATGCTTAGTATACAATACATGTCAACTTATCAATCAAAATGCTGACGTAGAGTAAATTTTACAGCAACTGGCAAAAGGTTTCTCTTTATTCATCCTATCAAGGGCTTGCACATACATCATCAAGAGGTGGGATTTTAACCTGGACTGAATGATAAGAGAGCCAATGACGTTTCCACTGAGCTATAGAGCTCAATGAAATCGCCGAGTAACTCTCTGAGTCATACAGCCCAAGGCTCTCCTCCCGATTGTCTTTTTGTGTTTCGGCTATGCTGAGCCTTCTTCAGCACCATAAATATTTATGCATATTGCTATGAATGGCGAGCACTAGGTTAGATTTTTCCACAAGTGGCATGGACTAGTGTTCGCCATCAAGACAAATATTTACAAAAATGTATGGTGCTGAAAAAGGCTGCCGAAAGAACATAGCCGAAACACAAAAAGATAAAGAGGAGGAGAGCCTTGAGCTGTATGACTCAGGGAGTCGGCGATTTCATTGAGTTGAGTTCTATAGCCCAGTGAAAACGTCGTTGGCTATCTAACCCCTCAGTCCAGGTTCGAGCTCCATCTATTGTGGTATGCCACTTGTAGAAAAACCAATCCTGATTCCTAGTGTTCCCCATTCATGACAAATACATCATCAAAGGGATTTCTGAGACCATCCTGATGGGCAGCGCAATGCAAAGGGGAGACACTTTTTCGAGGAAAAACAGCATTTCAGTTTGTCATGGGAACCATCTCATCAACCGCTTGCATCCGCCAATCAGAAAGTCGTATTGTTACAAACACGATAAACTTCATATCAGACGCGTTTTGTTTGAGCTGTCAGCAGGGACCTTTGCCTCTTGGAAAAATTACCTAAACATGCATTTTCCTTTATCCCAGTAAGCCTTAATTGTCGTTACGTATTTGGTCTATAATCTTCTGCCCAGCAAACCTACAACAGACCTAATGTGTAAATCACATTATTTTTACCTGATATCTCAATTAATTCAATCCTGGACAAAAATATTGGAAGTCAGCTACTAAAATCCAATCTCCTTTGATTTTTATGAAGCCCTCGTTATTTTCAACCCCCTCCCACAGAACAATATTGTACAGGGGGAGGGGGTAACATTGTGAGGAGAACGGAAAAAATTGCTTTGGTTCCAAAAAAGTACTTTAGGTTGACGGCCCCATGATGCTGTCTGGCCGCTGCTGCGCGGCAATATGGAAAGGGGATCATAAGGGGCTGCCGATTTGCTATTTTCGTCTTCTTTGGACGATTTCACGCTTTGCAGCCCAAAAGCAACGGTTTTACTGTATTTGGCGATGGCGACAACGAGGGCTACGCTCTTTCGGAAAATAATGTGCAACAATTTTATGACGTCATTGCTAATCACAATGGTTTCCCTGGTTACAGTAACAGAGTATATTCGAGAAAGAAGCAGCCTACCTCTGTCATCATAGAAGTATGTCCGAGTTCTATTCTCGTCCGGACAGCTCCAAAGACCAAGTTTTGTCCCAACGGCCGGTGTAGTCCATCCTCCCCCATGTGGATGAACACATTTACTTGCTGCCGGCTGATGAAGAAGATTTTTAGTGTCCAGATCGAAAAGACTTGCTGAACTTGAGCAATCAGAAGTGAGTTTCAAAGCGTTATCCACAGCAATGACACATTTTCCTGTCGCATAATGTTGTAGATGTTTGTTATTTCGTTGTAAAAAGCGATCACAGATATAAGCATTCTGCAGCTTAATAAATCCATCTGATGATAATTTCCAGCACAAACTACTGTGATGACGAATGACATACAATACTTGCGGAACGAGCCAGAATTTGGCTTTGTTTTCCGTACATCCTGACCATAAAACAAGACCTGTGAACTCTGCTGGGTCGGCAACGTTTCCCTCTGGTCGAAAACACTTACCACTGATCAAGTGTCTAATAGAGCGTGTGGCTGCTAGGTATTGGAACAAAGTATCCGTTCCTGAACATGATGCCGTTAGGCCTATAAGGCTACTATCGCTGTGCCCCAGAGGGACGAGGCATTTCTGAGTTGGTACATGGAATAACCGCGCTCCACTTTGCCATCTGAAATGCTCTCTGCATATTGTCTTAAAAACGAGTTTTTGTCTTGTTGTATCCAATTCAATGCACTTGCCATAATAATGCCTGATGTGGAAGGTATCTGTTACACGATCGCTTTCCGCCAAGCATGCTAATACCAGAAAGATAACAACTGCGATGTTAATCATCAGTAACTGCAATCTTATCTTAAGCACAGTTCCCAACGCCATTGCGACTTTGAGGAATATAGTTATTTTGGATGATTTTTCTTCTTATTGTAATCGTTTTCATAAATCATCAATTAATGGTTCCATTTGAGGCATTAGCAAACTGCGAAAATACCATGAATCTACAAAGACACAATTGTTCGCATCTTAGATGCAATGATGATGATTTGGTGCGATACAAAGAATTGCTGGTGGCAAAAACAATCAGAGTTGTTTAAGTTGCCTGGATAAACCATACTTAGATTATGCCGAAAACAGTTTGTTTGGATCCGACACAAAGAAATATTCAATTATAAATGAATTTCTTTTCATGTCACTGTAAGCAAGATACACGTATTTCATTTCATCTAAGCCGTCCTCAGTAAAGCCGCCCTTTATTTAAGACACCTTCGGGTGACACACAAAGTGCAGTCTTTGGCAGTTAAAAGCTTTCTGTATTTAAGACACCTTCGGGTGACACACAAAGTGCAGTCTTTGGCAGTAAAAAGCTTTCTGTATTTAAGACACCTTCGGGTGACATACAAAGTGCAGTCTTTGGCAGTTAAAAGCTTTCTGTATTTAAGACACCTTTGGGTGACACACAAAGTGCATTCTTTGGCAGTTAAAAGCTTTGTGTATTTAAGACACCTTCGGGTGACAAACAAAGTGCATTCTTTGGCAGTTAAAAGCTTTGTGTATTTAAGACACCTTTGGGTGACACACAAAGTGCAGTCTTTGGCAGTTAAAAGCTTTCTGTATTTAAGACACCTTCGGGTGACACACAAAGTGCAGTCTTTGGCAGTTAAAAGCTTTCTGTATTTAAGACACCTTCAGGTGACACACAAAGTGCAGTCTTTGGCAGTAAAAAGCTTTCTGTATTTAAGACACCTTTGGGTGACACACAAAGTGCATTCTTTGGCAGTTAAAAGCTTTGTGTATTTAAGACACCTTTGGGTGACACACAAAGTGCAGTCTTTGGCAGTTAAAAGCTTTCTGTATTTAAGACACCTTCGGGTGACACACAAAGTGCAGTCTTTGGCAGTTAAAAGCTTTCTGTATTTAAGACACCTTTGGGTGACACACAAAGTGCATTCTTTGGCAGTTAAAAGCTTTCTGTATTTAAGACACCTTTGGGTGACACACAAAGTGCATTCTTTGGCAGTTAAAAGCTTTGTGTATTTAAGACACCTTCGGGTGACACACAAAGTGCAGTCTTTGGCAGTTAAAAGCTTTCTGTATTTAAGACACCTTTGGGTGACACACAAAGTGCATTCTTTGGCAGTTAAAAGTTTTCTGTATTTAAGACACCTTCGGGTGACAAACAAAGTGCATTCTTTGGCAGTTAAAAGCTTTCTGTATTTAAGACACCTTCGGGTGACACACAAAGTGCAGTCTTTGGCAGTTAAAAGCTTTCTGTATTTAAGACACCTTTGGGTGACACACAAAGTGCATTCTTTGGCAGTTAAAAGCTTTGTGTATTTAAGACACCTTCGGGTGACAAACAAAGTGCATTCTTTGGCAGTTAAAAGCTTTGTGTATTTAAGACACCTTTGGGTGACACACAAAGTGCAGTCTTTGGCAGTTAAAAGCTTTGTGTATTTAAGACACCTTCGGGTGACAAACAAAGTGCATTCTTTGGCAGTTAAAAGCTTTGTGTATTTAAGACACCTTTGGGTGACACACAAAGTGCAGTCTTTGGCAGTTAAAAGCTTTCTGTATTTAAGACACCTTCGGGTGACACACAAAGTGCAGTCTTTGGCAGTTAAAAGCTTTCTGTATTTAAGACACCTTCAGGTGACACACAAAGTGCAGTCTTTGGCAGTAAAAAGCTTTCTGTATTTAAGACACCTTTGGGTGACACACAAAGTGCATTCTTTGGCAGTTAAAAGCTTTGTGTATTTAAGACACCTTTGGGTGACACACAAAGTGCAGTCTTTGGCAGTTAAAAGCTTTCTGTATTTAAGACACCTTCGGGTGACACACAAAGTGCAGTCTTTGGCAGTTAAAAGCTTTCTGTATTTAAGACACCTTTGGGTGACACACAAAGTGCATTCTTTGGCAGTTAAAAGCTTTCTGTATTTAAGACACCTTTGGGTGACACACAAAGTGCATTCTTTGGCAGTTAAAAGCTTTGTGTATTTAAGACACCTTCGGGTGACACACAAAGTGCAGTCTTTGGCAGTTAAAAGCTTTCTGTATTTAAGACACCTTTGGGTGACACACAAAGTGCATTCTTTGGCAGTTAAAAGCTTTCTGTATTTAAGACACCTTCGGGTGACAAACAAAGTGCATTCTTTGGCAGTTAAAAGCTTTCTGTATTTAAGACACCTTCGGGTGACACACAAAGTGCAGTCTTTGGCAGTTAAAAGCTTTCTGTATTTAAGACACCTTTGGGTGACACACAAAGTGCATTCTTTGGCAGTTAAAAGCTTTGTGTATTTAAGACACCTTCGGGTGACAAACAAAGTGCATTCTTTGGCAGTTAAAAGCTTTGTGTATTTAAGACACCTTTGGGTGACACACAAAGTGCAGTCTTTGGCAGTTAAAAGCTTTCTGTATTTAAGACACCTTCGGGTGACATACAAAGTGCAGTCTTTGGCAGTTAAAAGCTTTCTGTATTTAAGACACCTTCGGGTGACACACAAAGTGCAGTCTTTGGCAGTTAAAAGCTTTCTGTATTTAAGACACCTTCAGGTGACACACAAAGTGCAGTCTTTGGCAGTTAAAAGCTTTCTGTATTTAAGACACCTTTGGGTGACACACAAAGTGCATTCTTTGGCAGTTAAAAGCTTTGTGTATTTAAGACACCTTCGGGTGACAAACAAAGTGCATTCTTTGGCAGTTAAAAGCTTTGTGTATTTAAGACACCTTTGGGTGACACACAAAGTGCAGTCTTTGGCAGTTAAAAGCTTTCTGTATTTCAAACACCTTCGGGTGACACACAAAGCGCAGTCTTTGGCAGTTAAAAGCTTTCTGTATTTAAGACACCTTCAGGTGACACACAAAGTGCAGTCTTTGGCAGTAAAAAGCTTTCTGTATTTAAGACACCTTCAGGTGACACACAAAGTGCATTCTTTGGCAGTAAAAAGCTTTCTGTATTTAAGACACCTTCGGGTGACATACAAAGTGCAGTCTTTGGCAGTTAAAAGCTTTCTGTATTTCAAACACCTTCGGGTGACACACAAAGCGCAGTCTTTGGCAGTTAAAAGCTTTCTGTATTTGAGATACCTTCGGGTGACACACAAAGTGCAGTCTTTGGCAGTTAAAAGCTTTCTGTATTTAAGACACCTTCAGGTGACACACAAAGTGCAGTCTTTGGCAGTAAAAAGCTTTCTGTATTTAAGACACCTTCGGGTGACATACAAAGTGCAGTCTTTGGCAGTTAAAAGCTTTCTGTATTGAAGACACCTGCGGGTGACACACAAAGTGCAGTCTTTGGCAGTTAAAAGCTTTCTGTATTTAAGACACCTTCGGGTGACATACAAAGTGCAGTCTTTGGCAGTTAAAAGCTTTCTGTATTGAAGACACCTGCGGGTGACACACAAAGTGCAGTCTTTGGCAGTTAAAAGCTTTCTGTATTTGAGATACCTTCGGGTGACACACAAAGTGCAGTCTTTGGCAGTTAAAAGCTTTCTGTATTTAAGACACCTTCAGGTGACACACAAAGTGCAGTCTTTGGCTGTTAAAAGCTTTCTGTATTTAAGACACCTTCGGGTGACATACAAAGTGCAGTCTTTGGCAGTTAAAAGCTTTCTGTATTGAAGACACCTGCGGGTGACACACAAAGTGCAGTCTTTGGCAGTTAAAAGCTTTCTGTATTTTAGAAACCTTCGGGTGACACACAAAGTGCAGTCTTTGGCAGTTTAAAGCTTTCTGTATTTAAGACACCTTCGGGTGACACACAAAGCGCAGTCTTTGGCAGTTAAAAGCTTTCTGTATTTAATACACCTTCGGGTGACACACAAAGTGCAGTCTTTGGCAGTTTAAAGCTTTCTGCATTTAAGACACCTTCGGGTGACACACAAAGTGCAGTCTTTGGCTGTTAAAAGCTTTAAGAGACCTTCAGCGACCCACAAAGTGCAGCTTGAAAAATTCGGATTATTGCCTTAAATAATTTTGCTGTTTATGTTTTCATGTCGCTGTTCACTGTAAGCGAGATAACCCGTATGACACTGATTACAAGCCAGGCTTGATAAAGCAGCCCTTGTATAAAAGCTATGTGACTTGAAGCTCATTTAATTTAAAAAACCTTCAGGTGACTCACAAAGTGCAATCCTAAAAAATTTGGATTATTGTCCTCAAAAAGTTTTCTCTTTCCTGTTTTCATGTCTCTGTCCCACGAAAGATACCCATTGTCATTGATCGCAAGTCAGGCTTGATAAAGCAACCCTTGCATATAAACTTGAAGCTCGTTTAATTTAAGAGCTCTTTGCATTACGTAATAGATAGAAAGATTTTTCATTCTTGACAAAGGTCCTGTGAAAAGAACTGAGCAACGTCCAAGTTCGAACTTCAAGGAAAACTCCAGTTCATTATTTGGCCACCTTCTGCGACCATTTTTCAGTGAATGTTTGAATATATCTTTACTCATATATTTATTTATACTCTTTATGCACTATACAAGAGCACCCATATGCGAGAACATGTTTTGAGACACTATATACGGTTACATGCATCCATATACTTGTATATACGCAATATATACTATATATAGTGAAGACATATGTGAGAACATGGATTGGGACACTATATGCGGGTATATACATCAATATACTTGGGACCTATATGTACTCTATATACAGTATATACCGCGAAGAAATACGTGAGAACATGGTTTGAGACACTATACGGGTACAAGCTTCCATATACTTTTTTTACGCTATTTAGTAGGAACAGCCACTTCATGTAAATGTAACGTATGTCTTCTTGCAAAGTCACCTTGAATGATATGATAGAGAATCGTCTCTCAAATGTCGTCTGACCCCGGAGGCAGACTCAGACTCGACTACTCTAGCCTGCGCGCAGCCTGAAACGCTTCTTCAAGGAAGTGTACAGTCTGCGCATTAAAGTCAAAAAGCTTGTTCCAGCCTCCATTTCAGGTAGAATTTTAAAATTTGCCATTGTTAAACAATTGTTTAATAACCAATAAAATTCACCTCACAACTTTTCGTGAGGTAGCTCGATCATTGATTGGCTTCAAATACAAAGGCTTTGTTTTTGTTTTGCACGTTTCAGCGAGTTCACCGCGCGGATTTTATTTAGCAAATGTTAAAGATTCCAAGATGGCGAATGTGCCCACTACAGCTACGAGGGATCTTGTTTGGAACGAAGAGAAGTTTATAGAAGGCTTAGCTTAGACTTCGTTAAAATGTTATATGGAGTTGCAAAATATACGAAGATCAACTGAAAGATCTGAAGTAGTTTTTCCAAGGGAAGAACCTGTATTTCAGTGCACCGACTGGGTATGGATCTATGCAGATCAGTGTGAAGAGGTCTTGCTCTTGGAGACATCGAAGATGGAGATGGAGCATACAACATCATCTTCACTTCCCCAGAATCAATGTTGGCCACTAGCAGATGGGGGAAATTTCTTTCCTCAGAGAAATTGGTCAACAACTGTGTTTGTGTTGCATTTGCAAGGCTCATTGTATTGAACAATGGTAAGGACTATTTTACTTCTCAGTAAATTGACAAAGATTTCAGTTTTGTTTTTTAAAAATCCTACTTCTGAAACAGCTGTGTTAACAGTAAGTCTTTTTATTTTTCAGGGGTCTTGGCTTATCACAGAAGCCTGCCTTCAGAAAATGGTATGGTCAGATTGATGAAATCAATCATTTCTGGATTCATCAGTGAAGATTGCTGTAATTCACTGCAATGGCTTCAAGTGCAACAAAGGCATCTATATTTTCAGTGCTCAATTTGGCCCATGTATCAACACATGTCATCAAGAAGAGCCCATTCAAGAACAGTCTGTTGTTTCATTCCAAGTATGTTGGCAATGACACAAAGTTTGAAGCAATGTTTTCTGAGCTTTTACCTGAATTAGCAACTAAGGAAAAGGAGACAGAATGAACAATAATTTTCTGTCAAACATGCAATCAGTGTGCCCTTATCTGGAAGACATTTCAGCTGAAGCTAGATAAAAAATTGTTTGCAGGTGGCCGTGAAGATCCCTGTTGTCACCTGGTGGAAATGTTTCATGCTGGTACGCCATCCTCTGTTAAAGAACATGTTCTCAAGGAAATAGGTAGTATTGATAGTTCCCTACATGTGTCGCTTGCCACAGTTGCATTTGGAATGGGAGTGGATTGCAAGCAAGTGTACAGGATCATAAATTTTGGTCCTTCAAAAAATGTTGAATCATACCTTCAAGAATGTGGCTGAGCAGGTCGTGATGGTAAAACTAGTTGCTGCTACCTCTTGTACAATGGGTTTCTTACAAGCCTTACAGAGGACCTCAGATCTGATCTAGAACCCAAATTCTTTAATTTCTCTGTTTTAATAAGTTGAAAGCATTCCTCATTGTCAATCTATGTATGCAAAAAATGTCTATTTTCTTTATGACTATAATTCATTATTCAATATTATTTCCATTTGTAATTTTGTGATTGTTTTACTGAATTAATCTTACTTGGAAAATTTGCTAATGATAGGCAGTAAAAAGTATAAAATGGGATGAAAATCTCATCATATCAGTCTCACATCAAGACAATTCTATTGAATGAAAAATCAAAACATAATCAAAAGCAAAAATCAAAAGCTAATCATCATTCACCTAAGGGAAATTTTGAATACTATTGAGCACCAGGCAAAAAGGCAGACAGTAATAGGCACCAACATCTTTAGGAATGAAGACAAGTAAATACTGAAGAACCCCTCGGTCCTGGCTGCTCGACGATGTTGAGTTGAACAAAGAGGAAGCATGGATGAAGGACACGGCACACGGCCTAAGAAAGAACGTCAGACTTCGAGGTGGATGCACAGCTTCCCTGAAATATTTCCATAAATGAGATCAAAATATGATTTTTCCGTAAGTGATAATTTTCAAATTAAACACAGCATATTTTCTCTCCAAAACTGCAAACTCAATGTGCAAGTCAAATCTTTTAAGATGGAAGACTGAGCGGCCGGAGTACAGCAAGTAAGAATCCGCCATTGTCAACATGTTTGAGCGACTGGGCGTTGTGAGAGATTCGCCCGCGCGTGGTTTGAAGTTGGGAAAGAGGCTGCAATTTTTGCTGACTCAGGGAACAAGCTTTTTGACTTTAATGCGCAGACTGTACACTTCCTTGAAGAAGCGTTTCAGGCTGCGCGCAGGCTAGACTACTCGCGATTCATTTTTCGGGCGAAACCATTTGAATTTTCAATTCAATTCAATAGCATTAATGCTTTTGCCATATTCACATTCAATTCAATTTTTGAGATTTTTATCTTTGGTGCTTTGCATTGCATTTGATTTGATTTCACATTTCACTTTCAAGTTTCCATCCTGCTTCTCTCCAAAAAAAAACCTGTTTTAAATAGAATCTCTGGGGAAAACGATGTCGTTGCAAACACTGAGAGAGATAACAACGAAATCAGAAAATACTGTGAAACAACTGGCAACAAAATTAGATCTTTTAAAGAAGATTTACGGTAAGACGAAACACAACTTGAAACTGACTCAAGTCAAGATACATTTCTTTGACTTTCCTAGGCCTTCGATATTAGATAGGCCTTCGTCTTCTCATTCCTTCGCGTAATCCTAAAAAAAGCTAGTAGCTACCAAAACAGACGTATGACTCAATTGCGTAGGAAGAGGAAAATTTTTGTTTGGGGGGGGGGCTGAAACAATAGGAACAATATAGCATATCAATTCTATAGAAGAAAACAATGGACTTTGCAAATTAGGGTGCAGCTCCCCAGCCCCTAGGCTGCAACAACCCTGTGGTTAACATTTGTAGGACTGTAGGAGGTGTAGCAGAGCTTTTGACAGCAAGGTACACTTCGCGGATACTGAGATAGATCCTCCACATATTATCATGTGATAATCCCCTGATCAAGGGATTGAAACCATGGAGAGATCTGGTGATTATCCACAGATTGATGGATTGAAATGGACAAATTGAGCCTGCCGCAAAATGTGACCCCATTTCCGTGGATTTTCTCTACAGAAATGAATTCAACGCCCAAAATTACCCCAGGGCTGTTTCATTAAAGACTTTTACCACCCTTATTCTCAAGAAATTGAGAAAACATCAGTTTTCATTCTTATTTACTAGTTATTGGCTTTAAAATACACCTTTACAACTAAGGGCCTTGTTTTCAAAAAAATTGAAAATTGCCTTATAGAAACATTTTGACTTCATATTCGAATTCAGCACCTTCATTTTAGTGTTGAGGCAAATTCTTACTCCTCTAGTCCTTACGATGTTGATTTTATAGGGATTAAAAGTTTGAAAATTTGTAAGGGGTTTGACTGTGAAAAATTACTGGGAGTGTAAAATTTCACCCCAAACGCTTTTTCATGGTCAAATCCTTTAAATTTGCAGACTTTTAATCGCTATGAAATCAACATTGTAAGGACTAGAGGAGAAAAAAATCCCCTCAATACAAAATGAATATGCTTAATCTTAATCTGGGGTCAAAATTTGGATACGAACAAATTTTCGTAAATTTTGAAAACGAGGCTCTTAGTTGAAAAGGTGTATTCATATTCCAGTTATTCCTAAATAGTTAATTTGGTTTTTCACTGGTTTTTTAAATTCTTTTTTGTACCGGTTGTTAAAAAGTTCTGTTCTGTACCTTCATCACGCTTGACAGAGCTTGCAACCCGCTTGCGAGTACGGTAAAGACCCGATTGGGAGATTATCCCCTGATACACAGAGGATCTTGATATCCAAGAAGTGTACCTTGCTGCTTGAATTCAACTTTTTTTCAAACAATTCAATTAAACCTCAGCTGTTTCTAATGTGTGTTACTAAACTGCACTCTAGCCATAGCTGACTTTTGTTACCTCATTGGAAATTGAACCACAATTGTTTTATACCAGCACAAAAATTTTTACTTTTAATGGGAAATGGAAACATACTTATTCCAATTCTCTTTCTCTATTTTAGCACAACAGGAAAAGTCAAATGAAAAGGTATAAATGGTTCTAATATTCTACTTTCCAAAATTCAAAGAGGAGTCTCACACCAACAAAAACTTGCTTTGTTTGTTAATTCAAATTTTGTTCATTGCAAAATGAGAAAATGAGAAGGAGCTCTGCAAAGTCTACCAAATCTATTAGCCTTTGCAGTGGAAAATGAGGCCAAAGTAGAAGAAATGGCAGTTTTTGTGCCAGTCCCTAGGATCACAAAAAAAAAGTTAAGTAACATGATCTTGACCCTTGCTGTGAGGCTACTGGCTGTGGTGCTGCCGTCAGGGGGGTTGACAGCTATGATCAATGTACCAGTGTACCAGCTTTTTTGCAAGCATATAGGTCAATATTCATGACAATGTACCGGTGTACCAGTTTTCATACTTGTGCATGTTATTGTTTTGATTTTTCAAGTGTACCATGTACCAGATCGGGTTTGTTTTGTAAGGGGTTAAGTTTTTGCCTTTTGTACCGTGTACATGCTGCTCTGTACCTGTGTACCAGGCAGGTGTCAACCCCTACTACAAGGGCTGGGACCCAAAACTTACTAAGCTCCTGACACCACATTAAGCCACAGCACCTAGAAGACCTTCCAAACCTGCCAGACTACCATTTTTAGAATGCTTGCTTGAACCCTAATTCAAAAAATACAATGTTTGCCAAAATCTTTGAACACTTCCACTATTTTTGCTCCCGTTACACCAGCAGAATCCCTCCCCCTACAAATGACATACAACCATACATACCCATGACATACCCATGCTGTACATACCTGTACATACCCATGACAAATACAAATGACAAATGGAAAGGGGTCGATTCCCTTGGTGGGAAAATTGTATGAAGCAACGAAAATTAGTCTAGGTACAAAGTTTTACTATCTCAGTGATTGAATTGTTGATTTTACGAGCGTTCAAATTTTACCGTTTTAGGGCTTAGACCGAGAGGGGTAAAGAGTTTCAAAAAATCTCATTTTTTGGAGTCAAAGCCTTTATAAAATCAAGAACACAAGCACTAGGAATGTGAAACTTTATACCTAGATCAAGTTTTGGGTGCTCTATAAGATTTTTGCATGGAAAATTCGATATCTTGTGATTTTGAAAAATTGTAATGCTGTCCGCTGTCTACCAAAATTGCCTATTTTCGTAATGGAATCAATATGAGGTATATTTTGGAATTTACCAAGTTGTTCCAGTGACGGTTATAAGAATTTCTCCCAACAAAACATGTACCTCAATCTGTTTTCCATCCTTCATTATTTTAATTTCAGGAGCAAATGAAACAAATTCTTCACAAGAATGATCAATTAAGACAAGACATTGCAAGACTCAAATGCAACTTGAATTTTTTAAAAGTTCAGAATGGAGGTAGGGTCTTTTAATCTCTGAATCTTTGTCACTGCCCTTGTTACTGTCTTGTGTACAGTAAGCACTATCTGACAATATGCAAGGCTTGGGTATACTTGGCTGTAGTACTGTTCATTTTTAGTTGGCATTACTCATCTTTAGGTGCTCTGGCGTCGTGGTGTTATCCAGCTGACTCGTGGTGTCAGAAGGTTTTCAATTCGTACCAGATTTGTTTCAATGTTTTGCAGAAAATGAATTAAATCATTCAGGGAACCCAGAGAAATGAATCCATTTGTATCGATTCGTACTAAAATGACAGGGATAATTGGAGACAGTCCCTAATCAAAATGCAGAGCAAATTGCTGTTGATGAATTGAAGAGAGAATTATTGGTTGAAAAAATTTAGTTCTATCGAAAAAATTTAAGTATGTATCCAGCTTTACTTTCAGGCCTTTTCGTTTCACGCGAGCGATCGCGTCATCACTCGCGCAAACGTACTCACGCGAGCTTTATATCACTCGCCCAAAATGGTCAATACTGTAGAATATCACGCAACAAATTAACTGATGAACTTCGAAAATTAAAGACCTCTCAATGAGAAGAATGCATGAAAATTTAAAATTGTAAAATGACGCGATTGAACCTACGTGAACTTTATTTGGTGCAAAGTCTGCAAAAAGAACGAGGATATAAGTCTCAAAATATAATTCCCTGGGGGACATCGGAACTTTTTGAATTCGACAATTGAAGTAATAATGATCTTAAACTTTTTTCGCCATGATTTAATTCTACACACTTTTTTTTTATAAGAATACCTTATTTTTTGCCGAGCCTCGATTATTCTTAAGCCTTTTCGATTTTGAGCCTGAGAATATTCTTAAATTATTCTTAATCATCAATGTTGTAAATTGGCCTGAAGATCAAGAGAAATAAGTCAAATCTTTGTCATTTGTTAATTTATTAATAAAAAGAGTTACTGTATCAAATAGTCAGACAGGATGTATGCATTTCAAAACAAATACAGTTGCCTGACAATCGTACTTATTGTGTAGTGTAAAAAATGCAGAGAAGTAAAAATGATCCTCGTCAATCTTGAGCTTCAGATTATTCTTAAATAATTCTTAAATTTCAGCAGTTTTGAGCCTGAATATTCTTATAGTCTGTATTCTTATAAAAAAAGTGTGTATTTATATCCACAAAAACTTTTTAAAACATTATGTTGACATTACATCTACATTGACTTGTCATTCCTAATTTCATTTCGGAAATAAGGATTGCTTCAAAAGATGTAATTTATTCACCTGAGTGATCGCTCGTGCAAATGCACTCAGGCGAGCTTTTTACCACTCGCGTTCAAATTTTCTCACGAGAAGGCCTGTAAGATACGACTGGATTGAAACCTAGATTACTTGGATGACTGCTAAAATAAAGAATTTTATTCTGCAAAGCCGAGCAGACTCCAGGATCTTTGCTGATGCTTCCGACAATTCTTGACAAATTGAATTGACTTATCTTCTTAAAAATTGAATTATTGAGCATACTCGTTCGAAAATTGTGACCTTGATCAAATTTTGCTTGACAGCTCTCGACAAGGCGCAACATCACTAGACAAGGTGGCCGAACGCTCTCTGTTTTCACTCAACAAAATATCGACCCTTGTCGAGTGTAAAGTCGAGAGCATTTGTCCTGGGCTTAAGTCAACACATCATGCTTTTTCCATGCTATAGTCTCTCTTTGACCCTGTGTTATTTATTGCAGCCAAATCGATTCCCCTGCCAAAGAGACCCCAGGTTAGTACTGCTGCAACCCCGGACCCTGAGCCTGAAATTCTAGCCAAGAAAAACTTCAAAGACAACCAAGAAACCAAGGTAAAGAAAGAAGTGCCGGCGAAAAAGGAAATGAAATCAAAGAAAGGAGGAGAGAAGGCAAATGCAAAAAATTCCTCAAAAGGTAACATTTCAAAATATATCAATTTCTTTGATATGTGCAGGACGCATTGTTTTATTACCTTATGGTAATTTTTTGGATGGTCTTTGAATTATTATAAGTGTAGTAATTAATTGATTAAGCAAAGCAGAACATTCAACCCTTTCTAGAATTGGTTTCTTAAGACTTGCTGGGGATGGGCTATTTCACCTCCCACTGCCTTTTGTATCTCCGATTCTAGAAGAACCATGGCTACAGCTACGGTGTTTTTCCATGGAGAATAAAGATTTTCCAGAAAAGACTATTGTAAAGGCAATTGTAAGCCTCCCATTTGAAATATAAAAGCTCTTGGTTCGTTGCTCCTTTATCAATCTGTTTCTTATAATTAAGTTCGACTTGGTATAGCAAGGGAATAACTTGTTATTTTAGATCAGGCCTCAGATGATAAGTCAATTGATATAAGCAGATTGGAGATGAAAGTTGGTAAAATTATCCATGTTGAGAAACATCCAGACGCTGATTCATTGTATGTCGAAAAAGGTATTCAAAATCGCTTTCTTTCTGTGCAAAAAAACAATTGTATACCTTAATGCCATCGAATTTCGCGCTGCTCTGATTCTGAGCCCCAAATTTCGCGCATTCTCCTGAAACATGCGCATTCCCCTTTAATTTTTGCATAGTCTCGAAAGTTCCATACTTGCATTCACTGATTATGTAAGTGGAGTCCTGAAGACGCGAATATACGGTTTCTAGTCAACTCGCACCACTACCAACTCGCCCCACTTTTATGTCATCTCGCCTCACTTTCAAAGCCAACTCGCCCCACCTTCAAAGTCAACCCGCCCCAGCTGATCTATCAATGTTTAAAGCCGGCCCCCAAACCCCCTTTTATCACACTGATAGATTCACTCAATTTTATCGTTTTCTACCATTTTTTTAATGGTAGGGTGAGTTGACTTGACAGATGGGGTGACTGGGGCGAGTTGTAAAAACACGTGGGCGACTTGACTTGAGAGAGGCTGACCTGACCATGTTAAGGCGGGGCGAGTTGGTAGTGGGGCGAGTTGACCTGATACCCGAAAATACTATGTGAATCGTTATTCATTCCTGCCTATAGATCATAGACACAATTTTCTTCTGCTAGACAGTATTTCAGGTTTATCGTTCCTGTTGCCTATCTTATCATTTTACAGGTGGTGAAAGGTGAAATAGTGTTTTAGCGGCAGTCACTAGGATCTCAGTAGTAGCCCAACTAATTGAGACGTCAACTCTGGTTGTGATGCCACCGTGGCTGGGCTCGAACCCTGACCACACTGAGCTCTTTACACCACGAGTAGTGAGCTGGATTACACCACGACACCACAGTACATTCAACGAAACTAGAAATTTTGCCTCTTCTCGCAATTTTCGGGCAGCTTGGTCTTGTTCAAGGTCACGTCTCATTTGCGTTCGCTGTTCACTAAAGAATTTGCTGTTTCTCGTTTGCTAGCGAACGCAACCACTTCTTATCAATTGAAAACTTCAATTCGGTTCAACTCATTTGAACTTAGCTGCCAATTAATTTTGACGCACTTTGATTGAGATTGGTCAACGGGGAGCCCACGAAGAGTCGCAGGTTAAAGTTTTTGCGCATGTTGCGCATGAAGTTTTTGCGCATTTTGCGCTATATGGATTCGGTCAAATTCCACTCCCCCTGCAAAGCAGTTAACATGTAACTAATTGACGAGTTTTGCCAAGGCTAAATAATAAAATATGATGAAAAACATGAGTTCAATCAAATTGACAACTTTCATTTAAGTGAAAAGCCTGCTTGGAAATCCGTATAAATTTAAGTAAAATTTCTTGACTATTTTGTCATTCCAGTTGATCTTGGAGAAGAAAAACCACGCACTATTGTCAGTGGCCTTGTGAAGTTTGTTACCCTCGAGGAAATGCAGGTATGACGTACAGTAAAAACCCGCACACAAGAAACCTTCATTCTTTAACAACCTACAGTCTGGAAAACGTTCTACCGAGCAAATAAGAACCATTTTTGCCTGATATCTAAATAGGTTCGTAATAAAGGGATTCAATTCACTCACAGGGGTTTAAATGAAACTTATGCTTGAGTTAATTTCTTCAACGGACTCCAGAATCTAGACTTATTACCTGAGTCGTAGTTATCGCTATTGAATTGAATGGCTGGACGCTCAAACTACAGCAACATCAATTCAATTCAATGTGAGCGAAAGTTAGGGACTTGGGACAAGTCTATCCAGAAACATGACATTCAGAACAGTGATTTGCAGGGTTGGGGGGGGGGGGTAAAAGCTACTACAATATACCATGCTTTGTTTTCTTGGCGATTGTTTTGGCCCTTCATTAAGAAACTACGCTGTGATATGATATGCTCCTCAAAACGTAAAAGCCTTAACATGATATGTTCTTTCAAAAACTTAGGTTGTTTCGCACGGGTTTTTCTGTAATCGCCTTTTTAAATTTTTTCAACACACCACTTGTACTACCACTAACGCTAACTAGCATCGCAAGTTACTTTTAAGAAGTTAGTACCATTTGTATGAAATCTGATTGTTTAACCAGAAATCTCAAAAAGACCCATAAACGTAGTGGCGTAGTAGCGTAGCCGTTCACGGGAGGATTTGTAGATACTGGTGTAATGGGAACATGAAATTTGATATGGGAAAATGTTTCTTGATCGTCTAGGGCGTCGACGGTGACATACTTCGAAAGCATGTTCTTATGTTCCGATATAACCGGCACAAACAGTTACTTGAGGATTTTCCTGTGTCCCCATCGTACCCGGCGCTCACGATTACATGGGAACATGAACATCGCCGTCATGACGGGGACACATTCCCGTCGCCTACGACGATATGGAAACTAGGCTGAAATATGTCTGGCATAGACTTATTACACGAGTCTCGTGTTCCGCTCATAAAATCCAGACCAACGACCACAGCAATTCGCTACACTGAAACTCATATCCTTACAATGTTCAAAAGCGGCAGATTTGAGATTGAAATTTGTATTCGAAATTCGAACGTTTTGATGGAAAGTCATATTCGCCATTTCTCTCTGTTCCTCACTGATTGGCCAGATGTTATTCTATCGTTCGATCTGACGAAAAATCGAATCGCAATAAAAGTGGGAGGACATTAATAAGCCAGTGAAAATGCAGCAAATTAAGTGCTGCAATAAACGCTTCCGCAAAAGATGGCCGCCCTTTTTGCCTATTGTTTTCATTAAGGATTTCCGAAAGAAATTCTGGGAATAATTTCCTTAGTTACGTATTATACATAGCTGCAGACGTTGAATTCATAACTAAGGAAATTATTCCCAGAATTCCCTTCGAGAAACCTTAAGAAAACAAGGGATTGACAGAAATGGCCGCCATCTTTTGCGGAAACCTCTTTTCATATCCTTACAATGTTCAAAAGCGGCCAATTTGAGATTGAAACTTGCATTCCAAATTCGAACGTTTTGATGGAACAATAGAGGTTTCCGCAAAAGATGGCGGCCGTTCCTGTCAATCCCTTGTTTTTCTTAAGGTTTCTCGAAGGGAATTCTGGGAATATTTTCCTTAGTTACGAATTCAACGTCTGCAGCTATGTAAAATACGTAACTAAGGAAATTATTCCCAGAATTCCTTTCGAAAATCCTTAATGAAAACAATAGGCAAAAACGGCGGCCATCTTTTTTGCGGAAGCGTCTATTATGCGGAAATTGTGCGCAGATAGAAGTTGCCGAGCAGCAGATTATTCTTTGAAAAGAGGGGTTGCACTGATACTCTGTTTGGAGTATGTGGTAGCAATATTTGTTGAGAAGGGTAAGTGTGATTTGTTTTGTTTCGAATGGAAGAGAATGTCGGGAGTAGCAATCATGCATCTGGGAATGTAACTTGAATGCATAAGTTGCAATCATAGCCGCAGGTAAGCTTCTAGGTACGGTGAAGCAATAAATCAATACCACTTCGTCATAGTGGAAGGTAGTGTATGTCTCTTGCAGACACATCTGTTAGCATATGTTAGGCACAATATAATGTGTAATAGATGATTTTCATTTAAAAGAGGAGGCGAATAAGAGTAAACGGTTGCCATTGAATAAGAGTTTGTTGTTGGTGTAGGGAAAGGTTTGTTGGATGAGAAACAAATAGAGAGGCACACGCCATTGGTTATAGTACTTGAATGCGTAAATAGCAATCCTAGAGGAACCATTGTTCAATATTTCCGATAGGGTGCTGCTAGAGCTATGCTGTGGGAGAAAGTGGAGGATGGTTGTGGCATGGAATGGTTGATGTTGAAAGAATGATATTCTGCCGTTGCCTTTTGGCTGGAAAGTGCTGTTGATGCAGTGGCGTCACCATGTCGTCATGACATGTCCACCCCAGTTCTCTCAGATATCGATTTTTCAATTCTTCGAAATCCGTTATAATATTCACTGGGGGCGGGGGGGGGGCAAAAATTTCAGTAAAATGAAATGAGCTCACTTCTCCCGTCATTGTATGCATTGGTGGAAATCAGCGCAATTTTACCAGTCACAGTGGCATCGTGTGAAACATCGCATGATTTTGTACTGTTAGCAATCAAAAAGACTGTCACAAAAACATGGTCATTAATTTTTGAATGCAGTAAATTTCAAAAACTTTTCGTCGTTGTTACGTCGTTGTTATATCTGTCAGTGGGATAATTTTTGCAAGTTAGTAGTAAATAGTTGATCTTTGCTTTTCTATTTCATCTAAGGATGATTTAGAATGAGCGTTGGCCACCTTTTCCGAGCGTTTGAAGGGCGTGGCCCCAGAAATTTTTCCTCGGGGCTACGCCCCCAAGCCCCCAGGAGTTTTTGTCCCCCCGGTATTTTTAGTTTGGGAACGCCACTGTGTTGATGCATAGGAAACCTTCGTATTAGCTGCTCTGTGACCAGTAGGAATGTCAGAAATACCGATGTGGCAGGGGTATCATGGGGTGCGCCCACTCACTGTAGCAGGATGTGTTCGTTCAAAGAAACAAACCAAGAATTTTTTCCTTCAAATATAGAAAAAACAAACAGAAATTATACACAACCTAGCTATACGAATAGTTGAAGGATTTTTTCGCCAAGGCTGACTGTAAACATAACTATTGCCCTGCCTTTCAGTCCTGGAGAAGGGATAAAGAAAGGATCCCCGAAAGTGTTCGTTCAAAAAACGAACCAAGAATTGTTTCCTTCGAATATTGAAAAAAAGGGGGCATAAGTAATATTTGTAATTGCAATGAATTGCCCTGCCTCTCAGTTTTAGAGAAGGGATTAGGAAAGGGGATCGAAATGTACGGAAATGTCAAAGTTTCGTGCAGCGAAGCAAGTCGTGAAGTCTGCAGCAAGCCAAATGTAGGGAAATTTCAAACGGGCATAAGTAATATTTGTAATTGCAATGTGATGTGAGATCGACATGCAATGTGGAAATTTGAATTCGAGCATTCTGTTCTGTTTGTCTTTTTGCTTAATGAACAGAACAATTGTAGCCTTTGGCCATGAGGGCATGTTTTGCCTTTACTATTTTTATAAGCAGAGCTGTTGCCCAAACCCCCGAATGTGTTCTTTAAAAAAAAAACCAAGAATGTATTCCTTTGAAAACAGAAAAAACAAACAGAAATTATACACAACCAAGCTACACGAATGATACGAATAGTTAAAGGATTTTTTCGCTAAGCCTGACTGTAAGCAGAACTATTGCCCTGCCTTTCAGTCCTGGGGAAGGGTTAAGGAAAGGGTCCCCGAATGTGTTCGTTCAAAGAAACAAACCAAGAATTTTCTCCTTTGAATATCGTAAAAAACAAACAGAAATTATACACAACCAAGCTGTAGGAATAGTTGAGGGATTTTTTCGCTAAGGCTGACTGTAAACAGAACTATTGCCCTGCCTTTCAGTCCTGGAGAAGGGATAGAGGAAGGGTCCTCAGCCTTTGGCCATGAGGGCATGTTTTGCTTTTACTATTTTTATAAGCAGAGCTGTTGCCCAAACCCCCAAATGTGTTCTTTCAAAAAAAAAGCCAAGAATGTATTCCTTCGAAAATAGGAAAAGCAAACAGAAATTATACACAACCAAGCTACACGAATGATACGAATAGTTAAAGGATTTTTTTGCGAAGGCAAACTGTAAACAGAACTATTGCCCTGCCTTTCAGTCCTCCTGGGGAAGGGTTAAGGAAAGAGTCCCCGAATGTGTTCGTTCAAAGAAACAAACCAAGAATTTTCTCCTTTGAATATCGTAAAAACGAACAGAAATTATACACAACCAAGCAAAAAGAATAATACTAATAGCTAAAGGACTTTTTCGCTAAAGCTGATTGTAAAAAACAGAACTAATGCCCTGTCTTTCAGTATTGGAGTAGGGATTAGGAAAGGGGATTATTCCCGCTGTGAAAACAACAGACCCATTGTTCTTCATGGCACGAAATTCTAGATCAAAGAAGGGTGAGCCCCAATTACCCTAGAAACGGGAGCACGTTTGCAAAAAATGACTTCAAACTCTACGCCTACCCCACAGGCGGCAACTTGAGGTGCAAGCGCCAGCACCGTAGCTTCTACGGTAAGAGAGGAGTTCGCGTGACAAAATGGTGTCATAATCCCCTTACTACTTTAGTATATAAGATACCCTGGGTGCCATCTCTTTGAGAGTAATACTAGCGTCATTATTTTTAAGTTGTACAAAACTTCAAAATTGTGATGAACAGCGGGAACATTTTTAGGCATTCTTTGAATATGCCGAAAAATGATTCCGCTGTTCATTGCGATTTTGAATTGTGTCAATATTTTTTTGTATGAATGCTTTTAATTTTCCATTTTTAGAATCGACTTGGAGTCTTCATGTGCAACTTAAAGCCTGCAAAGTAAGATTTAGCTTAAGAGTGAGCAACTTTCACATGTCAATCATAAACACATGTTGAAGGCCTAAACAATAGATTACGTCAATCATCAGCCCTATTTGCTTTTGTTTTCGCCCTCCAAAATGTCAATCAAATTGAGAAGTGAAAGTTTCTCCTTATTTCGGCTTTAAAGACCATGTTATCGGCAATTGTAAGCGAAACTGCCAAAATATTGAAATATAATAAATGATTACGGGAAAGATGACAGCTTCCCCACAACTAGTTCTGGAACAGCGGTCCGTAGCGACGAATAGCAACCCGCTAGGTATCTAATTAGGCCACCAAATATTGTAGAGAACAGTCAGTGATGAAGATAGCATAGATCGAAACGTTTACTATATATATGCTTCTATATTTTTTTATCTCTGAATCTACGGTTCGTAATGACAGTATAAATTCAGTATACGTGAATCGCTAAATACCTAACCATTTGCGATATGAAGGGATGTGCGCTTCTATTCTTAAAACCCGACGTTTAATGTTTTTTGCTGCGATATTCAAGTTACGAATGCCAAAATTTGCGAAGTTGCAATATTGTAGGCTTGATTTCTTAAGATTTTGTAAGGTTTTACAAAGCCTAGACTGATTACTTGAGTCGTAGCTATAGCTATTCAAATACATGCTAGGACGCTCATGCTAGGTCGACCAATTTGAGCGACCTCGGTTTGGTAATTGTCTCGGTCTGATGTGCGATAACTGGGACTCAAGTAATAAGTCTATACAAGGCCTTTGACCTGCAGAAATAAGAATTTTCACCGGCATCCACGTCACTAAACTTGCAAGCTTATTTTTATCTATTGAGAAAACTATTTATATTATTACTTTTCTAGGATGCGTGGAATTCTTTCAGAAGGAATGATAATTAGGACTGCGGGATAAATTTGCAAACCGTGCCAAAATTGAACTCATTGTTGGCCAACAATGTTGCAGTACGTTTTCATTAAATCGGCAAATAGGCCAACATGTTGGTACTGTTTGCTTGCTAAATTACGTTTGCAAGACTTTGGTGCTATAAATCTGTTTTCGTTTTGCAGGCCAACCTGATAAGCAACTAAATCCAAAAAGAAAGGTAAGGATAATCATTCTAAAATCATGTAGGCAAAGTGTTTTGCTTTTTAAGGCGTGCGCAAACCGTGCCAACATTGTTGGCCAACATGTTGCCTGGAAATAGGCCAACATGTTGGTACGGTTTGCCATACCATGAGAACATCTGATATGTTTTGGGCTGCTGATGTCATCTACAAATGATCTTTTGTAAACATGGCCGAAAAAGGAAGCAACTGTTTGTTTACTGCTCTCTCTTTTTGTTGACGACGAAAAAGAAAAACATATCTTGGTCCAACTAAAAACGCTACCTTAAATCTATTTCTTATTTCAAGGACTCCGAAATAACAACCGAAATTTATCATGTTGTGCCAACATGTTGGCGAGTCATAGCAAATCTTACTAATACATCAATTTCGTTCAAATGGATGAAAATGTTGACCAATATTTTTCGTCAACAACATGTTGTTTATTAGGCCAACATCTATAGCAAACCGTGCCAACATGTTGACCAACAATTGTATGCGGCGATGTTGGCCAAAATGTTGGCACGGTTTGCGCAACATGTTGCGATGTGGGCCAACAAGTTGGCACGGTTTGCGCCCGGCTTTAGGGGTTTCTTATAAAATTAAAGGTACCCATTAGCCATGTTTGAAGAATGAGATCAGCTAAGAGCAGCCTGAGATAAGCCTAAACATTGCAGCTTGCAGTGTGGATAAATCTCCACAATTGTTCCCTGTGATTCTAGCTGTTTCAGGCCTTGTTCCTGCTTTCCCCCGCAATCGTCATTGATCCACATTTAGTATCAATTTCTCTCGCTTGTTTGCGGTAATTTCCTTTTTTCTGAGTTGTTCCTCCATCTTCTTCAGTGATTCCCTGTTTGTTCTCGTTCTCATTTATTCCCACCGATTTCTACTTTGTCCCTTTTGTTCCCTCCGATTCCAAGTTATTCCCACTTTGTTTCAGCATGCCTACAATGGTTCCAGTCAGTTCCGTTTATTCCCACTCATTCCACGAGTTCCCAGCTTTTCTGTTTGTTCCAGATTTTAGCGCATGCTGGCTAATGGTTTCCTTATGAGTTTGTTGTTCAAACTGATGCCAAATTTCGAAGACTCGGAACAACCTCTTCGATTGTTTTGATTGTATGCATTTGAATTGCAATTAAAATAATTAATCAACTCAATGATTGTTTAAATTATGTGCACAGAGAATAGAAATTCCTATCTTTTGTTACCACATTCCTGATTGCTAGGTAGGTGTATTTCATCCGGTTTGCCGAGAACCCCTAAATCATGTTTGAATTCTTCAAACATAAAAAACATAGCCATGCTATCGCAATGTCCGAAGGACAATAATCAACATCATAATCGTCATTATCATCATCGAAATCATTTTTATCGTCATAATCGTTATCGTTGTCATCATCATCATCATTGTCATGATCATCATCATTATCATCATCATCCTCTCAACATCATCATCATAATCAACATGATTTGAATCATCATTATGCCATTCTTGTCATTATCATCATCATCATCATCATCATCATCATCATCATCATCATCATCATCATCATCATAATCATTCATAACCGTTACGGTATTAGCAACGTATCTGTTCTAAGGAGCATGACAGAGAATTTTGTAGCGAGTTCGAGAATCGTCACGTCTTAGACGAGATCAGCAGGAATTTCTACTGCGCCACAACTTACTCCCCTCTTTACACGAAAATTTGCACACATCAGAACCTGAGAATCTTCTGATGACAACAACCCTCTCAAAATAAATATGACATCGACATCGGCAACAACATGCGCAACGCAAAAGGCTAATAAAAGTATTTTATTATGCAATATTCAAATACAAAAGCTTTGAGAATTAATTATCAAAAAATTGAGCTTCGAGAATCTTCTGCAAAAACTTTAACCACAATGACTCATCTAGATGTTTACAAATTTCGTTATTGCTTCTAATTGTGAAATAATTGGTATTCATTACATCCAATTACGGCGACTTCAAAGTTTACTTCCTAGTATTTGTGGTTTATCTTTTGTTACGCTTTTTGGCAGGAAAAAGCGTCTATACATACATCCTTACATGCGTTCCACAAACACCCTCTCATTATGGCTATCTCTAAAATATGGATTATGGAATGATGGAGTGGAATGATGGAATGATGGAATGGAATGATGGAATGGTATCAAAATGCATAAATGCAAAAGAAAAGCAATTTCCAAACACATCGCGACAATATTTTTAATTTTGAAAGTATAATGAAACAAAAACAGAGCCATTCCATATTTTAGAAAAATATGGAATGGCGAATTTTCTCAAAAATTACTCGCTTCTTTTTGCTGAAACCTTCCCCCAAGGGTTGTATATGCCTTACAAACACATCTGAGTAGAAATTAAGAAGATTTGGAGTCAATTGAAGGAATAATAAGGCCATTCCATATTTTAGAAAAATATGGAATGGCGAATTTTCTCAAAATTACTCGCTTCTTTTTGCTGAAACCTTCCCCTAGGGTTGTATATGCCTTACAAACACATCTGAGTAGAAATTAAGAAGATTTGGAGTCAATTGAAGGAATAATAAGGCCATTCCATATTTTAGAAAAATATGGAATGGCGAATTCTCAAAAATTACTCGCTTCTTTTTGCTGAAACCTTCCCCCAAGGGTTGTATATGCCTTACAAACACATCTGAGTAGAAATTAAGAAGATTTGGAGTCAATTGAAGGAATAATAAGGCCATTCCATATTTTAGAAAAATATGGAATGGCGAATTTTCTCAAAATTACTCGCTTCTTTTTCTGAAACCTTCCCCTAGGGTTGTATATGCCTTACAAACACATCTGAGTAGAAATTAAGAAGATTTGGAGTCAATTGAAGGAATAATAAGGCCATTCCATATTTTAGAAAAATATGGAATGGCGAAGTTTTTCAAAATTACTTGCTTCTTTATCCTGAAACCTTCATCCAGGGTAAAATAAAACTTTCCAACACATCTGAGAATAAATAATCAAGGTTTGGTTTGGAGTAGATTGAAGGAGTTGTGAAAGTTGGTATTTTTTGGTCAACTAAAGTATATATGCGAGTGAGAAAACTTGCAAAATCAAGTCATCGAATTCGAACATTATTTATGTCAAACTTTCGATTTGTGCGTTTTACCATAGTTAACCTATGCACTGCATCAATAATTTAACGATTCCTTGTTTTACAGATAGCCTACCATATTTAGAAATGTGATATGAATGATTGCATATTTGCGTCGCCATTAGTCTGGATTTTTCAAGTGGATCCGTCAAATTATCAATCAGACCAGACCACAGTGGTTATGGCCGCCCAGTACAGCAGTGCTCAACTTGGAAATTAGCATCTTCCTTGAGAATCATGTTTCAAGCTTCCGTCTAGTATTTCTCGATTTTGAGATAATTTCTACTCGGGTGTGTTTATAAGGCTTATACAACCCTAGCGGGAAGGTTTCAGCAAAAAGAAGCGAGTAATTTTTTAGAAAATTCGCCATTCCATATTTTTCTAAAATATGGAATGGCCTTATTATTCCTTCAATTGACTCCAAATCTTCTTAATTTCTACTCAGATGTGTTTGTAAGGCATATACAACCCTTGGGGGAAGGTTTCAGCAAAAGAAGCGAGTAATTTTTGAGAATTCGCCATTCCATATTTTTCTAAAATATGGAATGGCCTTATTATTCCTTCAATTGACTCCAAATCTTCTTAATTTCTACTCAGATGTGTTTGTAAGGCATATACAACCCTTGGGGGAAGGTTTCAGCAAAAAGAAGCGAGTAATTTTTGAGAAAATTCGCCATTCCATATTTTTCTAAAATATGGAATGGCCTTATTATTCCTTCAATTGACTCCAAATCTTCTTAATTTCTACTCAGATGTGTTTGTAAGGCATATACAACCCTAGGGGAAGGTTTCAGCAAAAAGAAGCGAGTAATTTTGAGAATTCGCCATTCCATATTTTTCTAAAATATGGAATGGCCTTATTATTCCTTCAATTGACTCCAAATCTTCTTAATTTCTACTCAGATGTGTTTGTAAGGCATATACAACCCTAGGGGAAGGTTTCAGCAAAAGAAGCGAGTAATTTTTGAGAATTCGCCATTCCATATTTTTCTAAAATATGGAATGGCCTTATTATTCCTTCAATCGACTCCAAATCTTCTTAATTTCTACTCAGATGTGTTTGTAAGGCATATACAACCCTTGGGGAAAGTTTCAGCAAAAGGAAGCGAGTAATTTTGAGAAAATTCGCCATTCCATATTTTTCTAAAATATGGAATGGCCTTATTATTCCTTCAATCGACTCCAAATCTTCTTAATTTCTACTCAGATGTGTTTGTAAGGCATATACGACCCTTGGGGGAAGGTTTCAGCAAAAAGAAGCGAGTAATTTTTGAGAAAATTCGCCATTCCATATTTTTCTAAAATATGGAATGGCTCTGTTTTTGTTTCATTATACTTTCAAAATTAAAAATATTGTCGCAATGTGTTTGGAAATTGCTTTTCTTTTGCATTTATGCATTTTGATACCATTCCATCATTCCATTCCATCATTCCATCATTCCACTCCATCATTCCATAATCCATATTTTAGAGATAGCCCTCTCATTATGTCCTTCGGACATAATGAGTTTATTCCTGAATATGGCTCCATACATTATAATGGTCAATTAAGTAATCCATTATGATATTAAACAGAATATTTTGTTTGATTTAGATTTGGGAGCAGATTCAACCAGACTTGTTAGTGAATTCTGAAGGTGTTGCATGTTACAGAGGAAGTCAACTTCTTATTGAAGGAAAAGGAGTGTGCAAACCAAAATCAATGAAGAACTGTCCAATTAAATAACTCTAGCTCACATTAATTAATATAGTATTTCAATGAAATTTGGAGAATGAATGTAGTAATTCGTCAAGAAGGAAAACAGATTCATACAAACGACAAGTATTTTATGCATTCAGACCTGCTATTTTCGTAGTGCAACATGGTTTTACAAGAAACCTCTTATACGCGTTTCTTTCATAAAGAGTCACTTTAGAAGGAACCCACATGTGGAAGGCCTGAAAATTTAGAGAACGTATACTACTAAAGAGAAAATCACTAAGGAACTTTTCAATGTTGAATGCTTCTATCACTGCAAATAAACAAGAATTAGAAAGCCGGTTCCATTCACTTGCAGTCGAAAATAACATACATAAATTGTACTTGACGCATGTATCAAATGTTTCTTGAGTAGTCTCGAGCTTTGCTTACATGCAAGTGTCTCTGTATAATAATGATGGCATTAAATCAAGGAACTATTTAGGAAGTTTTGGTGCTACAGTTCATTCAAAAAAGGTAAAAAAATAAGGAAATTTAAGAGCTAGGCCTTGAGCTAGGTTCTTTTCTTGACAATCAAGAAACATTTCTTGGATTTATAGGGTTTTCCAAAGACAACGAACCCGGTAAAGAACCTTTGTACTAAAGTCAAAATTTAAGCTTTGAGCACAAAATTTGGTACACAATTTTTTGAAGGAATAAGAAATATGTGACATCACTTTGTAATGCTTTACTTTGTTACTATGAATAAAACCAGGAAGAAACAACATTTTTCACAAAATAGTTTATTAAGTCAAATTTAGACACTTCGAAAAAGCACACATCTGCATTAACAATGTTTTGATACGAGTTTGTATCCAACGTTCAATAGGTGTGTCTGTCCAATTCCGTCATTTTCAGCCCTTGGCCTGAACTGGTCAATTGTTGTATACAGTATCAAGTATCAATGCACCAGCTTTACAGCTGTCCCAAATCCCGGCCTGTGTCAACAAAATAAAAATTGCTTGCTTGCTTCCAACATTGAAGGGGGGGGGGGGCCTTTGAATCTTGTTTTGCTCGGTTTGCCAGGAATCGCACGAACCTCCTGTTCCGTCGGTAATTCCATTCCCCATTCCCCAAACGTTATTGAATCAATTGTGAATTCAATTCAATTTCACAAGTGTCTTTAAAAATCGCCATTTTATTTTGATAATCCGAAAAATGTCTGTCTGCCTTTTCTTGTTGGAAAACTGATTAAGACTACTTTCAAATTGCCCATAAGAATGAAGGAATGACTCTGCAGGAAAGATTAGGCATTCTGTCAAACAGACTTCAAGACGAAAACGAAGAAAGAAAGAAGTCTCATGTGACATTTGAAGATGAAGAGAGAGGTTCTGGTGAGACCGGTAGGAGTAGGCCGGTTGTTGCTCCGCTAAGTTTCTCGAGCCCTCGAAGTCCAGGAACAAGAGGAGCAAGAAATGAAGGAGGTAGGTAGAACAATAAGGATTCTATGTTAAAGTATAGTTTTGAAAGATTGTATAGCTAAGCAAGCCATCAAGCTGAAGAGATTTTCATATTCATTTTGAATCTGTTCTGATTCTGGAATGTTGTGCTGGTCAACTTTGCCACACCGCCAACTTGCCACACCACAAATTCACACATTGCTGGTCAAGTAACAACTGTGTGGTGTTCGACTTACGGCACAATATTGGTCTCTGGTCAACTCATCTCAGTTTGAAATTTAATTTTGAAAGATTAATATTTTAATAATAATTTAATAAGTTTGCATTCATTGAAAACTTATACAGGCTCTCTGGATGGCTCATTTCAAGCGTTCTCAAGGCCAGTTAGTATCAACATGGCAACATATGCAGGACCACAAGGAAAATGCCAAGTCCAGACAGAAAAAACTGAGGCTGACAAAGGGAAGCCTTATATCGGGTGGGCCATAAAAAAGTAACCCCCCCCCCCCCAAACTAAATAATTGATGTAAAATCCTTCCTGCTGAAAAATTGTACTAAACGTAAACCAGGTAAACTACAACATAATAAACATATCTTGTAGAAAAATCAAAGTCCTAACTGCTTCTTTCTCAAAGTAATCCAAACACAAAAATTTGTAGTCGAAGATATGGGTGTACCACAACCTTCCAGAACTTAAAAAGTCACTTTCAAGACCAAAAGATGTAGTTGACAATCTCATGAAATCAAATGTGGTACAAATTACCATGTACATTGAGATTGTCCAAAATCTTACTTAAAAATTAACAAGAGAGACTGGAACTCAGCTCAAAGATTTTAACTTAAATGTGATCCATGGCCAAACTGACAAAAGTGATTGTGCTGACTGTGCAAGCAAGAATGCAATTTTTATTTGTTAATGCAGTCAGGATTTGAGACAGCTGTACAGCTGGTGGGAGACCTGCAACTTGTGCCCCCAGACAAATATTCTAGAACGAATACCCTGGGTACTCATTTACCAACCTCGGAAGGATGGACAGCGGAGTTGACTGTAGGGTTGTGGAAAGTAATCCTGATGAGATTCAAAAGTTATAATGTTGTTGCTGTCAATCAATAAATTAACATAAATTATAATGATCAGGAGATTGCACCACGTGAACTATAATTAGAGTTGATTTAGTAACGCAGTAGATTATGGAAGAGAGAATCTTAGACTTGTTATGTTTTGTTAATCAATGTTCTTTATTGCGTCGTTCCTTATGAGACATTCGGAACACGATAAATGGCGACGAGGATACTTTAAAAATTGATTACAGATATGGCTACTCGACTCGATTTACCTCCGTTACAACCTTTTGATGCGTATACGGATCCTAGTTCCGTAGGCCAACGATGGAAATCTTGGAGACGAAGATTTCAAACGTACCTTGCTGCAGTTAACGTAACCGATCCAGCACAGCGAAGAGCTTTACTCCTGTACCAAGTTGGACAGGCCACACAAGATATATTCGATACGATTCCACAAAATGGAAATGATGATGACTACGAGACAGCAATGGCAAAACTGGATGAATATTTTCTGCCAAAGAAAATATCGATTTCGAGATTTTTCAGTTCCGGAAAGCTACACAAAACCGTGGTGAGACAATTGATCAATTCGCTACGCGCCTACGAAAACTGGCCGCTCATTGTGAATTCCACGACGTTGATTCTGAAATAAAGTCTGTGATCATTCAAAATTGCATTTCCAAGCGTCTCCGCCGAGTCGCGCTCAGAGAAGATCAGCTCACTCTTACCGCATTGCTTACAAAAGCACGCGCACTAGAAGTCAGTGAAACGCAAGCTGCTGATATGGAACAAAATCTCACATCAGTCGAGTCACAACCCATCAAAGAAACGGCAAATATTGTCACACGCAACCGTCCTGCGCAACAAAAGCCCCAACATCAAAATCGCCGTCCTACTTCTACGTCAAGAAAATGCCGCAACTGTGGATATACATCACACACAAGAAATCCATGCCCAGCACAAGGACAGCAGTGTAATAGCTGTGGCAAGTTTAATCATTTTTCCAAAGTCTGTCGAGCAATCAAACCGCCACAAAGACAAGGCACTTTTCCTGCGAAAAATATCCGCCAAGTTACTCAAGTTTCCGCTCCACCGCCCGGCGAATCACAAGACTCTGAGAGCGATGATGAATATCTTTTCACGCTATCTGAAAAGAAAAGCGCATCTCCAACAGTTGAGATCAAAATTAATAACTGTCCGGTGAAAATGATACTAGATACTGGTGCGTCTACAAACATTATTGACCAGGCGACGTACACAAAAATTTCCGCTAACGGTGAAATTCGTCTGCAGAAATCAGCCGCTCAACTTTTCACCTACAACACCGACACGCCTCTGAAAACACTGGGAAAATTCACCGCGACAATTGAATCGAAACACAAAGTCACAGTCGCTGATATTCACGTCATATCAGGCAATGCAGGATGTTTATTAAGTTACACAACTGCCCTCGATTTGTTGTTGCTAACTCTCCACATAAACGCTGTTAAAAACTGTCCGCTCACCAGTGACTACATCGCCGCGAAATATCCTAAGATTTTCGATGGTATTGGAAATCTTAAAGATTTTGAAGTCACGTTGCATATTGATGAAACAGTGCCCCCTGTCGCACAAAACGCGCGGAGAATTCCGTTTCACATGAGGCAAAAAGTTGCCGCTGCTCTCGAAGAACTAGAAAAGCAAGATATCATTGAACCCGTAGAAGGTCCAACCCCGTATGTTTCACCAATCGTCGTTATTCCCAAGAAAGATGGAAATGTACGCATTTGTGTGGACATGAGAATGCCGAATCGCGCAATACAGAGGGAACGCCACCAAAGTCCGACGGTCGACGATTTAATACACGCCCTCAACGGCGCAAAATTGTTTTCAAAACTTGACCTTCGGTCTGGTTACCATCAGTTAACACTGGCACCTGAAAGCAGATACGTCACCACTTTCGCGACTCACAAAGGTCTGCGTCGGTACAAAAGATTAAACTTTGGAACCAACTCTGCAGGGGAGTTATTTCAGAATATCATCAGTGCTCAAATAAGAGATATTCCTGGAGCGATCAACATAAGTGATGACGTAATTGTTTACGGAAAGACCCGGAAGAACATAACCTCGCACTGCAAGCTGTCATTGAAAAGTTCATAAAAGTCGGACTAACACTGAATCGTGAAAAATGTCTTTTTGCTCAGAAGTCGTTGACTTTCTTCGGTTTTGTATTCTCAGACCAAGGTGTTTCTGCAGATCCTGCAAAAGTTAAGTCAATTCACAATGCACCAGCACCTCAATCAACCAGTGAAGTCCGCAGTTTCTTAGGAATGGCAACGTACTGCGCCAAGTTCATTCCGCGTTTTAGTGATTTGACAAATTCACTGCGTGAACTTACTCAGAAAAACGCGCCATTCTGTTGGACTGATAAACATCAAAAAGATTTTGATGAAATCAAGAAAGCATTGACCAGTCACACTGTAATGTCATATTTTGATCAAAACAAAGAAACAGAAGTAATTACAGATGCCTCTCCTGTTGGCCTATCTGCTATTTTGTCGCAGATTATACCTGAATCAAAACAACGCAGAGTAGTTGCTTATGTTAGTAGAGCCTTGACGCCTACAGAACGTCGATATTCGCAGACAGAACGCGAAGCCCTTGGAATTGTTTGGGCAGTAGAACGATTACACACGTATTTGTATGGAGGAACATTCAAGCTTTATACGGATTGCAAACCAATCGAAATGATCCTAAATAATCCGAAATCCAACCCTCCAGCACGCATCGCAAGATGGAATTTACGTTTGCAAGAATATAATTTTGAAATTGTACACACAAGAGGAAAGGAAAATCCTTCGGATTTTTTATCGCGACACCCTATCCAGGAAACAGCATTGTCAAATAATCAAGCAGAAGAATATGTACACTTTTATCGCAACATTCAGTTCCTAAAGCAATGACACTCAAAGACATTGAAACTGAAACTAACAAAGATGCAACACTCCAATGTGTTATTTCCAATATCCGCGATAAAAATTGGCGAGATATCTATGAGAAAAATAGCACATTACCAGAAAATGTGAACAGAAACGAACTTGTACAATTTCATAAAATTCGTCAGGAATTAACTATCACAGATTCAAATGTCATTCTACGTGATACTCGCATTGTCTTGCCAACTTCACTTCGCAATCAAGCTATCAACATCGCACACGAGGGTCATCAAGGCCTAGTGAAAATGAAAAAGCTTCTACGTACCAAGATATGGTTTCCTGGTATTGATGAACTAACTAAAGACATTATTGAACATTGTCTAGCTTGTCAAGCAACTGGACCGGTCTCGCGTCCCGAACCATTGCAGATGACAAAATTACCTCCAGCCCCATGGCACACTGTGAACGTGGATTTTTGTGGACCGTTACCAACGGGAGAATATTTACTTGTCGTCATCGATGCATACAGTAGATTCCCTGAAGTTGCCATTGTCACATCAACCTCTGCAAAATCCACAATTCCTAAATTAGAAGAAATCTTTGCTAGACACGGTATTCCGGAGTTACTTATCAGTGACAATGGACCACCCTTCTCCAGTACTGATGTCAGAGAATTTATGAAAGAAAATGGCCCAATACATCGTCGAATCACCCCTTTATGGCCTCAGGCTAATGCTCAGGCAGAAACCTTTATGAAACCATTGACTAAAGTTATTCGCTCAGCTGTTATTGAAAAGAAACCATGGAGAAAAGAACTTAACCGGTTTTACTTAACTATCGTGCAACACCCACAGCACAACTCAACTTTCACCTGCTCAATTGCTTTTCAACCGATCTATAAATACGAAGTTGCCGCAGATTCCACAAGAAAATCACTCTGTTACACACCAAGATCTTGTACATCGGGATAGTATTCAAAAGGAAAAGATGAAAGAGAACACTGACAGAACCCAAAGAGCAAAACCATCAGCAATTATTATTGGAGACACTGTTTTGGTAAAACAGCCAAAGAAGAACAAACTTTCTACTAATTTCAATCCTGATCCATATTTGGTTATTGAAAAGAAAGGAACAATGATTACAGCTTACAATGAAAAACAAGATCACAAAATCACGCGAAACATTTCGCATTTTAAAAGAATTCCTGCCATTCTAAAAGAAAATGATTCAGACATTGATGATGATGCCGATGATGTTTTGGACATGGGGAATGCTCAACCAGAACTGTTGATTCCAAGATACCCCATAAGAGAAAGAAGACCAGTTCAAAGATTTGGACAAAATATTTACGAGACTTGATTGACTTCATTGTTATATTCTATTCTTTTGTTTACGTTTATAGTAATAAGCTTCGAGGACATTTTTGCTGAAGAAACTTTTGATTTAAAGTAAGGGGGAGATATAATGTTGTTGCTGTCAATCAATAAATTAACATAAATTATAATGATCAGGAGATTGCACCACGTGAACTATAATTAGGGTTGATTTAGTAACGCAGTAGATTATGGAGAGAGAATCTTAGACTTGTTATGTTTTGTTAACCAATGTTCTTTATTGCGTCGTTCCTTATAAGACATTCGGAACACGATAACTAAGTGTGTATTTTTCCTTTCTTATCATCTTAATTGGGCCCGTTAACACTATATTGGATAGATTTGAAAGTGGTATCAGAGGTCCTTGATCTTCACTCTGTTATGGATTCAAATGATGTGTTTAAACTATACCCAATAGCTTTTGCAAAACAGAGTGATTTTAACTTTGGATCCTTTTCTTCATTTTTGAAGTGTTTTGGATCAGATAGCTCTAGCATTACAGGAACACCAACCACTATCTGATAGAAGAATAGAAGCATTCTGGAAAAGCTCCAAAAACCAAACTTCCTCGCAGGTCCAGTTAATGTTTCACACCTTTCGATCCAACCGATGCAATAAATAAGAGAGAAACCACATTTCTCATTGCCCGATTATGGGAGACAGATTTCTTCCAAAACATTCCCCAAATAAGTATCAAAGGCTTGTCTTGATAAGTAGCGATTATATTTATCATGTCTAATACGGTGTCAGAAACAGCCTTGATAAGTTTGAATATATTTACACTCTGGAAGAATAGTCAAAAGAAGTGTGTATGGTCGATAACAGGGCAAATAGCCCCACTACAAACTTGCCCAACCTTAACATGGTCAAGTCGGAACTCAAGTTATGTTGCCCACATGTTCGTCCAACTTACCCCAACTGTTTTGTCAACTCAGCCTACCATTAACTAAATGATAGAAAAGATACAATTGAGTGAATCTATCGATGTGATTAAAGAAGATTTGGGCCAGAGCCCCAGTTTTAAACATTTATAGTTCAATGAGGGCGAGTTTACCTTTGAGATGAGGCGAGTTGACTTTGAATGTGGGGCAAATTGACTTTGTAAGTGGGGCGAATTGACCTAAAAGTAGGGTGAGTTGGAAATGGGGTGAGTTGGTACACACTTTTTTTATAAAGAACCTAGCTCGAGGCCTAGCTCTTAAAGTTCCTTATTTTTGGACTTCTTCTGAGACGATTGTAGTTCCAAAAGTTCCTTAATAGTTCCTTAATTGTAACTGCATGTTCAGTTTCATGACTACTATACAGAGACACTTAGATGTGAGCAAAGCTCGAGACTACTCACGGAAACATTTGATACATCCGTAACGTACAATTTATGTGATTTTCGACTGCGAATGAAAGGAACCGGCATTGTAATTCTTGATTGTTTGCAGTGATAAAACTATTCAACAATAAAAAGTTCTTTAGTAATTTTCTCTCTAGTAGTATGAGTTCTTTAAATTTTCAGCCCTTCTACGTGTAGGTTCCTTATAAAGTGGTTCCTTATAAAAAAAAGCGTGCAGTGGACTAGAAACGGCATGGTCCTCACTCTATGCTTAAGGCTATCCTATGTAATGTTATACATGGTCCTGTATAGCCTTAGAAATTCGAGCGGCAGTCCAATATGGTTTTCAATTAATATCAAATTTGAAAATTCATTTATTTATTGTCTTCATTCAAGGATTATCCTTTATCTATGAAAGAACTAGAAACAGTTGCTGAAATTGGCCGTGGAACTTGTGGTGTTACACTCTTTTTTATAAGAACCAGGAAATTTTGATCGAGGCTGGCTGTTCTTAAATTTTTGCCGTTTTGAGCCTGAAATGTTCTTAATCTGTTCTTAATTCCTTGGTTACTAAGAAAGCTATATTTTTCAATGAATGTTTGGGTGGTACTAGGTTTGTGTGAAAATGCAGCATTCTTGTCTATTTCTTTGTTTGCTTGCTTTTTACGTTCAGTCTGACTGTCTTACTTACATATTTAGCGGATATTCTTACGGCTTTTGAAAAGGCCAGCCTCAGCTTGTTCTTAATTTGTTCTTAAAATCTGGGCAAATTCCAGGCTCGTGTTCTTATAAAATGACGAAACGACGAAACGAAACGACGAAATGACATGACAATATAGCGAAACAGTGCAATAAATCTACGAGGTCAATTCAAATCGTGCTGAGGGATCTATCTCCAAGCACACTTTTTTAATGGAAAAACTAAAATATCCACAGAAATAGACATTTTTCTCCAGGACATTTCCCGCTGATATCTATTAATGAGGAAGTACACTTGACATACAGCTGAAGCTCTTACATGTTATGTGAGTCTCCCTTGGAGTATACAATTGTGAATACCTCTACTGAAGAGTAAGAAGCTCGATAACAACTGTATGTAGGATGAAGATCAACTCCAATTTATGAAACTAGTACTACCGCTTTTGAAAAATTCCTTGTCCGATTTATGTATACTTTCTTAATACATACTTCCGACACTAAAAATTTTTATTAAGCGTCTATTTCTCGAATCTATGTAGGCAAAACTGTGTCCGATACTCCATCAGAATTTCCTGCGTGAATAGGAAGTAGGGAATCTCCCGAAAAAGTGTTCTTGTTTAATCAACAATTTACTTAGTTTTTGCTCGACTGAAGAGGTAATTAGGAAAGATTTCAAGACTTGCATTAACTAACAGACAACTAAATAGATATAATGCGTTGTATTGCTTTATTTTTATGTCATTTCGCCATTTCGTCATTTCGTTTCGTCATTTCGTGATTTTGTAGTTTACAGACTGCCCCTTCAGTTAATTCTATTGGTCCTCTAATGGTATCCTGTGAGCTAATTGGTGTTCTGAAGACAATGATAGTCATCATATTTTTATGGTTAATTTAACCATAGTTAAGTTAGGCTCTTTCTTGAAAAGAAAAGAATTCAGTGAATATACCCTAAATATACGGCATAACGCTTCATTAATAATAGTAGAAAATCCTGAGGAACATGTCAAAGATATATGTCAAATAAACCCTAACCTCTTAAAGCCGTATTGAATAATGTTTAAATATAGCAACCAGTTTGCTATTTGGTTAAAGAATGTAACTCCAATGTAGTTTTGTATAAGTAATGTGTTAATACAGTAATCATCCGCTATTTCGAACTCTCAAGGGAAACTAGAATTTGTTTGAGATATCGAATGTTCGAAATAAGGGATGTCTCATATGAATATACAAATTTCTAGTTTGTAAGTTAGGAAGGGAAACCTGATTAAAATGCAAGGTTTCTGATCACAATTTCATCAAATAAGTCAGTTATCTTTCAAAATAGGAGTCCAAGGTCATTTGCTTTCATTGATTAATTTCATCCCTACTATCGTTGAACTTGAGATAATGATGATGCAGGGATGGATGCAGCACATCTCCGTGCGGAAAAAAACAGGCATGGACGAGAAGAGCTATGTACCGCTAGGAATTTCCTGTTAAGCTCTAGTACGAATTTGTCTATAAAAAGATCATCGATCAAACTGTTTTTTGGCAACATCGTAAGACCCTGATACTGGCAATCCATTGGGACTTCTGAGCTTCATCTAGCTACTATGAACTTGGGCAGCGTATCACCTGGCTGCTTCCATTATATTTTCGGCTTGCCTCTTTATCCAGTTCAGCAGAAAATTTGGCAAATTTGAAGATGAAGAGCAGTTCTTTCTTAATGTGAAATCGAAAATGGTTCGAGATAGCGAATGCTCGAGATACCGGGCATTCGAGATAGCGGATGATTTTCTATACAAACCCTTATACCAAAACGAGGGAAAATGGAAAATCGTTCGAGATAGCGAATGTTCGAGATAGCGATCAGTCGAGATAGAGAATGTCAACTGTATTTATAAAATTTATACTTTGTAATTTGGTTTTTTTTAGAAAATGGGAAAATCGCCGATTATCGAAGAACAAAAACGTATTCTAATGGATCTTGATGTTGTTATGAAATGCAATGATTGCCCTTATATTGTCACATGTTACGGCGCTTTTATGTCTCAGGTTAGAAAATTTTCATGGTTTAAATAACCATTTAATACACCTATTGCATTTATGGCCTCTGTTTGAACTTTGTTTTATTTCTTTATATACAGTCGAACCTCCATCTAATGGAGAAACGTGGAACCAATGTTATTGTCCGTTCGTTGTAGAGTAGAGGGGTTCCTGCTAAATGGAGGTTGTTTTCCAAGAATCGACCTTGTGGAAAGTTTCGAAGCTACTAAGAGTATGAAGCTTGTCAGACTAAAAACGCTTTTAAGTATGCCTGAAAATGTTCCCGCTGTTTATCACAGCACCGACCTTGTGGAAGAAACAATAATCTGCTATTCAGATGTTTCTGTTGCACAGAGGTGTCTCTTAATGGATTTCCCCTCCATTATTTTAACTCCAGACCGAGTTTTAGCACCAGCACTTATTCGACAGGAAAGCTTTTTCGAGAAGAGGGCCGTATTGAAAATTCAATCTTCTGAAGAGGGGACTAATAGATAAGCAATAAAAGTGTGTGCTATTAAAGGCAGTGATGTCCCCTTAAACTTGCTACATGCTCCCTACTTTTCGCTATTAAATTGAATCGCTTGACGCTCAAACTAACTGAAATGAACAACAAAGGCATCAATTCAATTCAATGCGAGCAAACGTTAGGGACTTAGGAAGCAAGTCTAGTATCTCCTCAGTGATTGGCTTTAATTCGCCCTGGGTCGGGCGCGACATTTTTCTGGAAAATGGTAGACATTTCCATTAAGGGAATCCTCTTGTGTGCAATGCCTGGAATAAGGGTCGTTCTAGGAGAGGTAAGTTCAGCAAATTTTGCTCCAAACTCACGAATAATAGAAGAAAAAGAGACTAAAGAAATCTGCAACAATAAATGCTGAAAATATGTGCAGAAATTCAGGAAACAAGCAGGAAACAACTTCACGAAATGTCTCCCTGAGCAGATATTGTGGGATTTGAAGCCTTTCGTTCACTTTTATTCGAATAACACGTGAATTTGAAATAGAATTTGATGCACAAAATCTCCTGAAATGCCCGTAATTCCAGGTGTTGCACGCGGAGAGGATTCCCTTACAGTAAATGTCTACCATTTTCCAGAAAATGATGCACCCGACCCAGGCCTCTTTGAAAAGGTCTACAAAGGCATTTTAATTCGAAGCGAATATTATTCATTAGCGCCGCCGTGATCAGAGTAGCGTTTATCACACGGAGGTTTTTATAAGACGGAGGCATATACTTGACGCTATTCGTTTATTTGAGATAAAACGGATGTTTAAACTGCAAAGTTTTTTATTCGAAAATAAATATTTAGCGCCGCTGTGGCTCGAGAGGTGTTTATCACGCGAAGACGTTTATAAGACGAAGGCTTTTATTTGACGCGCCGCTGTCGTTTGAGTGGCATATGTAAGAAATAGGTGTTTATTTCAGTTGTTGCACGTGGAGAGGACTCATTTATTGCAAATGTCTACCATTTTCCAGAAAAATGTCGCGCCTGACCCAGGCCTCTTGGAAAAGGTCTATAGCTTTTTTAAAGTTCTTATTTTACCCTTATTCTAGGCAGATGTTTATATCTGTATGGAATTAATGGAAACCTGTCTTGATAAACTTTTGAAGAAATCTCGTAAGCCGATTCCCGAAAATGTTATTGGCAAGGTTTGTCTGTCGGTAAGTGCAGCACATATTTTTTCTCTGTTACCAAAACGCTTTATGAGACACTCAGACTGTTCAAGCGCGAATAGATCATTTCGGTAGAACTTAAATTTTTCGAAATCGCAAGATATCAATCTTTCGATGCAAACATCGTATAAAGCACCCAAAAATCAGTCTAGGTACAAAGTTTTACTATCTCAGCGCGTGTATTGTCGATTCGACGAGCGTCCAAAGTTTATGCTTATATAAAGGGCTTTGACTGTGTGGGGTAAAAAGTTTCACCAAGTTCATTTTTGCGGTAAAAGCCTTAATGAAATCGAGAACTTTGAATGCTCATAAAAATAAAAACACAAGCGCTAGGACAGTGAAACTTTGTACCTAAGCTAAGTTTTGACTGCTTTATAAGATTTGCATATCATAAAATCGATATCATGTGATTTTGAAAAATTTTAATGCTGTCTGACGTCAAACCGAAATGATCTATACCGTAAATATGCTCCCAGGGTTTATTTGCAAAAGCGAATTTTTTTGTGAGGGCTTATTCGAGGGGTGGGGGCTATTTCGATGGGAGGGCTTATTCTGAAGTTTAGTAGTTCCATTGTGTTTTGACAAAATAGCAGAGAGAAAAACGATAACTGAAAGCTTCAAAAACATTTTCTGTCAGCGTCAAGTAAATTGGTTTGACGGCCAATGTTTTGTGATGTGGCGAAACGGTCAGACGGCAAACGATCAAACGATAAATTTTGTTTGACAAGCAAATTTCAAATGCTTGACAAAAAATGTTTGATTGTTTGGCCAGGGCCTAAGTTGATTTACTAAGTATAGAATTTATTTTTTCTATTAAGGTTGTAAAAGCTCTGCATTATCTAAAAGAGGAGCACGGTGTAATGCATCGAGGTAAGATCAGCATTTTACTGTATCTTGTTGCGATGTTACACTTGGAATTTGTATTTAGAAATCAAGTACTCTATGATGCCCAATAAACGTGGGTTATTTGTTATTTTATTGTTATTTTTCTTGTCTAAAAATGTTTCTTTATTCTTGAAGTCCCTGAAGATGTTTTGTTCTTTTGAAAAGAACTGACTGACTGACTGACTGACTGACTGACTGACTGACTGACTGACTGACTGACTGACTGACTGACGGACTGACTGACTGACTGACTGACTGACTGACTGACTGACTGACTGACTGACTGACTGACTGACTGACTGACTGACTGACTGACTGACTGACTGACTGACTGACTGACTGACTGACTGACTGACTGACTGATTGACTGACTGACTGACTGACTGACTGACTGACTGACTGACTGACTGACTGACTGACTGACTGACTGACTGACTGACTGACTGACTGACTGACTGACTGACTGACTGACTGACTGACTGACTGACTGACCATAGTCAATAGAAGTGAGGACTGGCCTGGAAACCTATTGTCATAATTTCTTTTATTCTATTGAATTCGGCCGCACAACTTGAACGCGCAAATTATTTTGGTCATGTGATCAAACTGAGGGGACAACGTTCGAGAATCGACTGCAGAAAACACCAGGAAAGATCAGGAACGACGAGAAATGTTCAGTTTATCATTCAAATTCTTGGATGAAGATAAGTGCAACATCACGTATGATAAGCAGTTCAACTCGGCTGCGGATATAAGCTAATTTCTCCTGAATGGGATCGTTCTTCAGTACTAAAGACGTCTCTCCCTATACCAAGAAATAAGAATCAGAGCAAAATTTCCGCTAGGAGAGTTCCGCTATTTCTTTTTAAGCAGGAAAATAGTCAGTCTTACAAGATCTATTGTAGCTACAATTAATAACTTTAATAAAAAAGCAGCAAAGCCATCCAAAAACTAAAATAAGACTTTCTAGAGGAAAAACCATTCAGTTCTGAATGTTCGCATATCGTTTACTCGTTCCTATTTTTCGCCCGCTTTTCTCTTTTCGAAAGCCCTCTACCCAAATCGATCACCACACCCTTCAAAAACTCAGCAAAACTTATTAAAAAATCTTCAGAGCTTTGATCGGAAGAAAACACAGCTAGGGAAGAAAGAATTGCTCTCAATTGACAGACAAAAGGAGAAACTACTGGCTGAAATTCCGCATGTTAGTTTCTCCCACATCGAGAAAAGCTTTACCTGCTTGCAGTCTCAAGCGAGGGAAATTTTACTCTTCAAAAAGATGTACACGATTCAAGGGAGTGAACGGCCCCTGGCTGGAGCTCAAAGTTTGAGGCTCAACTCAAACGCCTCAGATTCTTCTCACAGAATCTTCCCACTTCTGTAATCTCAACTCTTTCGGCTGCACGCAGGAAAGAAAAAGTTTTCCGGCTGAAAATATTCAATCGATAGAAATCCCTAGAAATCCTTTAACGAGAGAGTGACGTCCGCCGATGCGAGAACCTTCTGAAAATATTAGCGAAATTCTCCCGATCAGGAATAAATTACTTAGGTCTATTTTTTTACCAAACCAAGACTTATTTCCGCATTTCTCTGTACGAAAAATAACAGTGAAATTGGAAAAACAAATTAAAAATGTTCACATTTTCAGTATATTGGAGAGAAAAGAAATTGCTCAATACTAGTCACTGCGCGCTTTCCCGAAAGCCAGCAATCTAAACCATCATGTATTAAGTTTATGTACAGTGAATAAACTGGAGCAAAGTTGAATGGGCATAATAATTAAATCAAAAAGCCAAGTTTCGCAGAGAAATCAAGGATAGCACAGTACATAACGCAAACAGACAAACAATTCCCGTCCCCTCAGTTTGGTCACGTGGCTCTTTAAAATCGAGACTAAGAGTTAAGACAATAGGCTTCCAGACCAGTCTTCACTTCTATTGACTATGGACTGACTGACTGACTGACTGACTGACTGACTGACTGACTGACTGACTGACTGACTGACTGACTGACTGACTGACTGACTGACTGACTGACTGACTGACTGACCTGACCGCAGACACTCTTTGTGCCACAGCCTAAGAAGACTGGAGTCAGATTGTTCTTCGTTTGCAGATGTAAAGCCTTCGAATATGCTACTTGATGCAAATGGATGCATCAAATTATGTGACTTCGGAATAAGTGGAAGACTTGTGGACTCAAAAGCAAAGACTCGAACTGCTGGTTGTGCAGCTTATATGGCAGTAAGACAAATTCATATTTTGATGTTTATGTTTTTGGTATTTTTTGATTTATAAAATGCTGAAATTTAAATATATTTATCACCTCAGTGAAACAAAATTTGAGGCAGGTTCATATGGGAAATTTGCATCCCACCACAGCAGTGAGATCTCACCTAGGTGGGTTAGGCCACCTCTCATATGAACGGAATCGTATTATGACGTGCATATCACCCTGTCGACTAGATATCACCTCAGTGGGCTATCCAACCTCATATGAACATGCCCTCTGGTACTCTTTTAATGACGGTGGCATCGTGCCCCTGGCATGGTTCCTTATAACTTTGAATTCTTGAAAATTCTTTAAGCATCCATCAATACATGATGTCGTGATCCTCTCTGTTTCCATGGAAATTTTAATGAGCCCCTTATCAAACTTTGTTAATCATTATAAAAAAGGAAATGCGAATTTTTTCATAGCCTGAAAGGATAGACCCACCTGATCCATCGAATCCTAATTATGATGTTCGTGCTGATGTTTGGAGCCTAGGAATCTCACTTGTAAGTATTTGTTTAAATCTTTTTATATATTCTGCCCACAGAGTTCTAATCCTCACCGTGTGCACGCAAGTTATGCTGAGAAATTAGTCATTCGTGGCTGTGAGGACGATTTTTATCGTGTTTAGTATTTTTTCTGCAATTCTAGGCAAATTCCTCACCGTGATATCTTTATGCCAACTGTAAATGCTGCTGCTCTATTGTGTGGGCTTTGCTTTGGGCTGGCTTTTCTCGAAATATGCTGTTTTTCTTTTGTTTTAATGCCTCCTTATCAAAATAATTTAAACAAATTAGTTTTTAAGTCTTTACATACCTGCCATTTATGTAAAATGCTAATTTGGTGAAGCTGTGCAAGCAAACACGAGTGCGATTATTGAAAGTTATTAGCGTGAGGAAAATGCTCGACAATCTCTCTTCATGTTTTAATTCTAAGAAATAATCTGTTTGTATCCATACGCGTTTATAGCGGTATCGAATTAAAAATCATCCTGTCCTTAATTTTTTGATCGATCGTTTTCGTCATAATTTGTTGCAAATCATAAATTGTCCGATGTAAAAGATATATGTGTGTGAATCAAATGTTTTGCATTCTACAAGTGGTATACCACAATATACATGGGATTCGAACCTGCACTGCATGGCCACAGAGAGTGAACGATGCTTCCACTGATGCATAAATCTCAATGAAATCGCCGAGTGACTCTCCAAGTCATAGAGCCCAAGGTTCTTATCCCGTTTGACATTTTCTATGTTTCTGCTTGTGAGCCTTCTTCAGAACCATACATATTAATATACAGGGTGGCCCAAAAAAGAGACCCCCTTAGGTAAATAATTTCTGAATAAATTTTCTCAAGGAGGAATTTTATCAAATTCATACCAGGTAATATTCAAGTCAAGTGCGATATCGTGTAAAAATATGTTGGTGATAAGGGCTTCCATCTCGGCGCAATGGGACATTAAATTCATGGTGTCCAAAAACCAGCTGTTTACATTCCATCATTGAGTACTGTACTGCGATCGTTCGTGAAGGAGAATCATTATCCCAGAGTAAAATTGTCACGACCATTAATGTATGGTCAGTCATATTGGAGAAATGTATTGAGCAGGATTGAGGACATTTTGAATATCATTTGACTGAAAGAATGAGTTATTGGTTTTTCTATTTTGTTGCGTAAGGATTACGTAAGGGTATAAAGTTGCATATTTTGTTACAGTACGTTTTTGGATTGTAAAGTTTTAAAGTCAATTTATTCAGATATACTAACCCATATCATCATGATTTTTACACGAAATATCTCACTTGAGTTGAATATCATGTAGTATTAATTTCATGAAATTCCAACTTAAGAATCAATTATTTATAAATTATTAAGTTAGCGGGTCCCTATTTTTTGGGCCACCCTGTTTATTTGTCTTGAATGGCAAACACTAGGATAGATTTTGCCACATGAAGCATACCACAATTGATGGGCAATGGGCATCGAACCTGGACTGCATGACCAGAGAGCCAACGACGCGTCCACTTTTTTGCGTTTCGGCTATGTGGTGTCTTCTTCAACATCATAGATATTGATGTATACTTGTCCTGAATGGAAACGTCGTCGGCTCTTTGGTAATGCAGACCAGGTCTGTGTTCAATAATTGTGCTCATCTATCTTAGTGTTGACAGTTATATATAAACTTCTATTGTTCACACATAGCCGAAAGGTTCAACATAGCCGAAACACAATGAAAGTTAAACTGAAGGAGAGCCTTGGGCTGTATGGCTAAGGGACTTTTTTGGCGATTTCATTGAGCTTTTTGGCTCTGTGGAAACGTCCTTCGCTCTCTAGGTTCGAATCCAATCTGTTGGGTATGCCCCTTCTGGAAATTCTTGTAATTAATGCAGTTTTTCTTGTTTTTGGCAATGATCTCAAATCTTAATGTATCACAAATGCCTCCTTTCTAGGTTGAGTTGGCAACTGCAGAATTTCCATACAAGGATTGTGCCAATGAATTTGAAGTTTTATCTCGGATTATGAATGAAGATTCACCAACAATAAATATTCAGTCTGGATTTTCTTCTGAATTTTGTGAATTTGTATCTCTATGGTGAGTTCAGTGTATGGTTTCTTGCTCAAGGGAAATGGATAATTCCTATTTTGGGTTTTATAGATGTGCCTCTGAAATCCAGAGGGTGGACCTATAAAGGCGGGCGCAAACCGTGTCAACATTGTTGGCCGCCATGTTGGCTGAAAATAGGCAAACATGTTGGTACGGTTTGCCATACTATCACAACATTTGAGAAGACTTGGTTGCTGACGTAATCTAAAAATGATCTTTTGCAAACATGATAGAAAAGGAAGCAGCTATTTGCTTATTGCTTGCTCTTTTGGTTGACGATGAAGAAGAAAAAATTCATGTTCAAATTCAAACCGCCATGTTAAATCTATTACTCATTTAAGGGGCCTCTTAAATAACGACCGAAATTGAAAATGTTGTGCCAACATGTTGGCGAGACATAGCAAACCGTTCCAACACATCAGTTTTGTTCAAATCGACGAAAATGTTGGCCAACATTTCAAAGTATGTTCAAAATGTTGGCCAACATTTTTTCATCAACCACATGTTGTTTATTAGACCAGCATCTATAGCGAACAGTGCCAATGTCGACATACAGTAAGCGCTCTGGTAATTGTTGGGCAACAATTGTTGGTGGCGATGTTGGCCAATATATTGGCACTGTTTGTGCCAAGGCAAGATTTCGAAAAACGTAACCCCATTAACTGGGCATTGTCTTGGAAACGTATCCCGCAGCCAAGGCAAAATTATTTTGAAAGGGATCCTTTTGAAAGAGCTATATGCACCATAGCGAAAAACACACTATTTTTAACACATTTACAATGCGCTGATAACGAATAGTCAATGACAGAACAGAGAGCAAATTCATTCGCTGCTGCACTAAACAGTTAACAAACGCTTCCTCATAACTTCAGCAGATCTTCATCACAGCATACCCACGATCATGGAAAAATACTGACGCATTACCCGGCCGAAATTTCACGCAACATGACCCACAAACCCAGCGAAATTTCGCAAGCTAACCCATAACCCCGGCAGCCACTTGTATACCAACCCCTCTATAGAAGTTAACCCCCCTTCGATCTTGCTTTCTACTTTATAATATCTTCATAACCCGAGCATCTTTGGACTCAGGGGAGTTGCAGTTATTGTTGAATACTTTTTAAGGCAATTGGCAGAACCAAAATCAAGCTTTTCTGAGAATGATACTTAAGGTGAAATTCCATTTCAATCTTGTGTTTTGTGGTGACGCTTTATATTCAGACTCTGGTTTCTTGCAAGTAAATCTTTCTTTTCCAGTTTGATAAAGAATTATGAAGAAAGACCAAAATTTAAAGCATTGATGGTAAGTTTCATTACTTTGTCGTTGGTAGATGCATGGATTATGATTGCCAGTTTAGATACATCTGATTCAGCTTTGCACATACTTAGAGGTTTTTTCGTTTGACAGAAAGAGTTCGTGTTCTCAGTTGGACTAATCAGTTAGTTCAATTGGCCATCCCGCTGAATCCCGCGAGCTGATTGGTCCTCAAAACACAATCACCCTGTACAATGTATGTGCAGTACCGTGGGGGATATTCAGTACTGTGGGGGATATTCAGTACTGTGGGGGATGTTCATTACCGTGGCGGATATTCAGTACCGTGGCGGCATACCATGAGAACCGTGGCGGATTTTCAGTTCCATGGGGGCATACCATGATTTGTGTGGGGACATACCATGAGTCGTGTGGGAGGCATCATCAGTCGTGTTGGGGATATTCAGTACCGTGGGGGCATACCATGTACCATGATTCGTGTTGGGGCATACTATGATTCGTGTTGGGAGATATCTCTGAGCACCGTGGGGGATATTCAGTACCGTGGGGGAACATCATGAGTCGTGTGGGGGATATTCAGTACCGTGAGGGCATACCATGATTCGTGTTGGGGCATACCATGATTCGTGTTGGGAGATATCTCTGAGCACCGTGGGGGATATTCAGTACCGTGGGGGAACATCATGAGTCCTGTGGAGGATATTCAGTACCGTGGGGCATACCATGATTCGTCTGGGGGCATACCATGAATCGTGTGGGGAGGCATCATGAGTCGTGTGGGGGATATTCAGTACCGTGGGGCATACCATGATTTGTCTGGGGGCATACCATGAATCGTGTGGGGAGGCATCATGAGTCGTGTGGGGGATATTCAGTACCGTGGGAGCATACCATGATTTATGTGGGGACAATACCAATCCAGCTTCACCGTTGGTGTTGGTTCTTTTCGATCCGCATCTTGGTATAAACCGACTTCGGCAGTATGGACAGCTTAGTTGACTTCATAGACTTGTGGATAGTGGTTCCGACTAGATTCGAACCCACCACCGGCCAAGTCCGTCTCAGTCAATTGTTTCGGTTTGTTTCTAACGTTTTTACACTGAGAAGTGTAAGACGAAAAAAGCTTTTAAATATGGCCGAATATGTTTCCGCTGCTACTCGCAATTTTGAAGTTTTGTACAACTCGAAGACTATTCATATACGTATGAGTTCAATTTACTTTTCCAGACAAGTTGAACTTTGTGTCTATCGTCATTTCTTTTTCAACCAACATGCTAGAAAAGTTTAATTTCCTAAGCTGTTTAAAGTAAGCATTACACAGTGTAACTTGCTCGTCAACATGTGTTGCATCTGTTGGCCAATCACCTAGTATAACATATCATATCTTCGTCATCAAACGCAAATTTTTTGCTCTCGGAACGATGGTCAGAAGTATGAAGGACTGAGTTCTACTTGCTGCAGTGATGACAAGCACTTTTAGAACCAATCTGCCGTGCAAAACCAGTCTTTAACCAACATCGCAATCATGACTTTCGCGGCTCATTTTTCCATAATCATTCAATCTTTCAATTTACAAAATGTAACATCCCCGTCAAATAACAACTGCAGTACACAATTCGGCTTACAATTCAGATTTCTACAGGGTGACAGTCAAAAATTTTCTTTTCAGAATCATCCATTTATCAAGCATTACGAAGATGAAGAAGTGGATGTCGCTGGCTGGTATGCACAACTATCGAAACAATGTTTATCTAATTCCAGATAGCTTCTTGAGAAAGGTAATGATTGGAATTGCTTTTGTAAGGCTTTGGGCTAGGGTAAGCAAAAGTGTTTGGCATTGGGCATTGAGGAGAAACTTCTGTAATCCAAGGTTTGAGGATGGTTCCATTTCTTTAGGGTTCCTTTTTGTGTCTGATTATTCCCCATTTATTGTTATTCTTTTAATCCACTTTACTGGTTTATGGGTATACAGTTGACATCCGCTATCTCGAACTCTCAAGGGAAACTGGAATTTGTTCGAGATAGCGAATGTTCGAAATAACGGATGCCCCATAGAAATATAAAAGATTATAGTTTTTAAGTCAGAAAAGAAACCCCTATTAACATGCAGGGTTACTGATCCCAAATTTCATCAAACAAGTCTGGTATTTTTTACATAGGAGTCAAAGCTCATCTGCTTTCATCCCTACTATTGGTGAAATTGAGATAATAGTGATGCAGCACATCTCGAAAGAGAACAGCTTCATCTATTGTATACATGGGCAGCATATCACTTAGCTGCTGCCATTCCCGCTCCGCTAGGCGAACTTATACATATTTTCAGCCTGTCTCTTTATCCAGTTCAGCAGAAAATTTGGCAAAGTTCGAGATAGAGAGCAGGTTTTCCTCCATGGGAAATCGAAAATGGTTCGAGACAGCGAATGTTCGAGATAACGGGGTTCGAGATAGCGAATGATTTTTCTATACAAACCCATATACCAAAATGAGGGGAAATGGAAAATCGTTCGAGATAGCGAATGTTCGAGAAAGCGGGCTGTCGAGATAGCGGATGTCAACTGTACTTCTTGGGTGCATTCTTTTGGAGTAAATTAAAAGTTTGATTCGACATTGTACCGTTCTTTTCATTGTATGAGCGAAGCTACTTCGCTTTTCCCGACCGAAGCAAGCGCGTCTTCGTAGAATCAAAAAGCAAAGCAAATCTCTGATTTGCTTAGAAGAACACACCCTTTGATTATAACTGCTCTCTGTACTGAAAGCCAATTAAAGATTGGACAATTGAAAAATACACATTTTACGGACTTTTTGGCCTAGGTAGATTTTGCTTGTTTGTTTGTTTGTTTGTTTGTTTGTTTGTTTGTTTGTTTGTTTGTTTGTTTGTTTGTTTGTTTCTTTGTTTGTCTGTATCAATTTTCGAGGTACTATGGTTCTGTCTCCGGATTTGTGGTTATACCTTTCATAACATTTTATGTGTTGTAACTACATTTGCGATCAGCATGGCAGGACCTGACGGTGTATCACTTCATAAATCTCGTACACTTTGACGATAACTCTTCCATAACTCTTCCAAATCTTTTGAATCTTGTAAATCCTACAAATCTCTTAAAATCTCATGTTTAGCTACAGCGCATGTGTATGTCTTGATTCGCCCAAGCAGGACTATGCTAGACAACGATTAAAGGAAAAATTGCGTGCGTTCTTTAACGACGTAATCTAAATTTAAACCCGAAAGCAATCTTCATCCTCATCCTAATCATTTCCTTTTTTAAAATCAGGGTATTGGTAATTGATAAAGTAAAGGTTGGCTTGACGATAATAGTGGGTGTTGCTGACAAAGTTATTTTTAGGGGTCTGACTGGGGTTACAGCTAAAAGTTAGCAACAGCGAAACCTGTCTCTGTTCAACAGGGAGCTATTTTCTCGTAAATTTTAACAATTATTTTTATTAATTTTTCATGATATCTTGTAATTATTTAATACTATTAGCTATCAATCTTTTTATATAGAATTTATTGATCATGTGAGATTTAAACTGAATTAGTAAAGTGATTGATATTTTTATGAACAATATGTCAATTATTCTCTGGTCACTATTATCTTTATCAAGTGAGGTGGCTATAGTAGCACGATTTACTGGGGGACCCCCTTATGTACGTTGCGTAGAAGACCCTCTTCGGGAAAGACAAGTTTAGTTTTGCTGTTAACCTGTGTATGAATCATAACGCAAACAACGTAATGATGTAGGAAGTAGAGCATGCTTTAAGGGGTATGCTGAAGCATTACCAGCAATAGAAAAGCGTCTTAATTGTATCCAAAAACAATAGACTGGAAATTATTGGGGGCCACAGCCCCAGGCCAATAGGCTTCCACGACCCTACAACGGGCCCTCAGGCCTTGGGCAAATCAACTTAACATTTCAATGAACATTCCTATGAACATTTTATGCTTTTTTCAATGCCCACTGCTCAAATGAATTGACCATTTCACTGAATATTTGCCGAACTTTTTCAGCCTCTTTTTCGTTCAGTTATTTTAGCGCGAAATTTCATGGCCTAATGAATTGAACATAACACTGAACAAAATTGTTCATTTAACATCAAAAATTTACTGAAAAATGCTCGGTAACTGGACAAAATGGACAAATAAACGTACGGGTATCTTGCTTACAGTGACATGAAAACAAAAACTAGAAAATTATTTCAGAACAATTATTCCAAATTTTTAGAGTGCACTTTGTGAGTCACCTGAAAGTCTCTTAAATTGAGCGAGCTTCAAGCTTTGTTGTTTATATTCAAGGACGGATTGTAATCAATAAAATACGGTTTTTTTGCTCACAGTGACATCAAAAACGAGAAAATTATTTGAGGACAAGCAGTCAAATCTATCTTGATCTTACCTTGTGTAGTTTGAACTTTACCTAATTCGAACAGAATCCTCAGGTCCTTTGAAAATCCCCAAACCCTTATAAAAGACCTCTATAGTTTGAATCTCTATAATTTCAATTCTTTACATAAATCGGTCAGCTTGGTCGTTTCCTGGGAAATAAACCGATGATACAAGCTCTTCATTTCATTAATTCTTCCTATAAATGATGTTTTGGGTATTTAGCAGATATCCCGCACAGAGGGAATCATCAGGCCGAAAAGAGCATAGTGTAACCCAATCTCTTGGAAAAGTCCTGAAGGCTTACGGGATTACCTAATTTTGTGCTGCAAATTATATTGAACTAGCCCTTGCCCGTCTAAGACCACTGACTCGTGAGGACCACCGGCTTCCATGAACTCCGCCAATAGCAACCCCGCCTCAAAGGCATTGTGTATTGAAGTGGCCATATTTGCTGTTAATCTGAATTAGAATCATAATCCGAATCTTTATCTTAAACCTTGATCTTTATCTTAACCTCAATCTTAGCCTTGTCTTAAACTCAAATGGAATCTTAATCTTAACTTTTACCTAAATTTGAGTCTTAATCTTAATGTTAATGTTAATCTTAATGCTACTCTTAATCTTACTGTTAATCTTAATGTTAATCTTAATCTTAATCTTAATAAAGTCAATGTAAATTGATTACGCTAACACTGAGAATTAATTTTGTTTTTACTCCAAATTTTCATTTATAATAAAGCGGCGAGGAATATTCAAATTTTACCTAAGATGCATCAAATGAAAATGAACTTTAGTTCTTAAATAATCTAATTCCTATAGAATCGTTAAAGATTCGTAATTCGAACGCAATGCATCTTGGTAAAAAGTTCCTCGCCGCCATCTTTAGCGTAATCGTCTATTACACAATTGAAATGAAGAAAATTGAAATT
>JACTAT010000378.1:16139-42404 GCA_014526335.1 Chrysaora quinquecirrha | reverse complement strand
AAATCTTGACTGGCTTACTGCTACTCAAAGAAAACCCCTTGCCTGCAGAGTGCTTACATGACTGCATAGAGGAGAATAAAAAGTTTATCATCCTTTAAATATGCAGACTGCATTTAAAGTTTGGCTTCAGGTCGCTACTCTTTGGGCGGATTTTTTGGTCACATTCTGTTTTCAGCAGACGCCTTCTCTTTTCCGCAGACGTCGAAACGTATTTTTTGGTACAGTCTTCTGATAACGGCAGGTTTCGCAGGTCTCCGAAGCTGGAAGGTTTCGCAGACTTCGCAAGGAATCTCGTTCTGAAGTTGTACACGTTTGAAACGGGCTGCCCTTAGAAATTATCGGCATCCCTTAAGAACGGTGCATGCTCAAACAAATTTCACAAGTGTTGCAGCCAAGGAAATGGAAGCCTTGTTCGATCTAACCTACGATTTTCAGTAGTCGTGTTTTTTTTGGCAAAAGAAACTCTTCCCTGCTAAGTCTATAGTTTTCAAAATTCGGAGAGTCTGCCAAAAACAGAAGGTTATTAAAAAAATACGCCTTTATTAACTAGTTTTTTCGAGAGTATTATGAAGTCAGTTCAACGACAAACATAACCAACCAATGCCAAAATAATCATGCAGTGCAACATCTCTATTTTCAGAAATTAAGCATTTTGAAATCTTATTTTTCACCAAATTTAGGACCAACAAGCACTTTATCCGATAACCAGTTATTCAATTCGGGCTAAAAAATATGTTTTGTGCATTGCTAGCCTATCGACCATACATGTTACTCCTTGTCTGGATGCACATAGTATATGGCAGTGTACAGCCACACAAAACACTCTTAAATAACTCCGACAAAACCTGAAAGACAAGTTAATAAGTTTTGAACTTTTCATCAACAATATTACCTTTCCAAATCAAATTCACTCCGAATACTTTCCAACTCTTGCTCAAATTCAGTTTCCAAAATCACAAGCCTACTGTCTTGAAAGTCTAAGATAAAACAATGATTGAAAAAATCTCATTATAGACAATAAATCAGCTAAGCAGAAAAAGCAATCATGTTTATTGAGATGGCATTGAGTTTGTATGAAATGTAACAAAATATTGGAGATGTAGAAAATGAGGAATGAGACCAAGCAATATAATACGTATGTTAGTTTTATGCTGGGGGGTTTGATTACACAGTGAAAGTAAAAATTGAAGATAAAATCATTCAATCATGGTGCATCAAACAATGGAAATGTCTAGTTAACTATTTTGCTTTTCATTCTCCAGATATCCATAAACAACAGTCTTTTGCTTCACTGTATATCTCGTTCATAATAATCAAACCAAGCCAAATCCATGACGGAAAGAGTTAGATAAGTGTCAGATAGTTCACAACTTCCACTCTTTTCTTTAGTTGATGCAATGGAATTTAAGAAAACAACTACGCGTACAGCTTTAACAAAAATAAAATGCAAATTGTATAAAAAGCAAATAATATGACCATTAAAATGGAACATAAAGGTTTCTTGTCTTTGAAGTTAAAATTCAACACTTAGGTAACAATCTTTAAAAACTTGAATCAGTTTGTGCACAATTTGAGTCTCTCTTAGTAAGGCTGTCCGCTAGCTGGTGCTCTGCTTTGACCCACTGTACAGATGAACCTTCACTTATGTCCATCATTTGTTTGATACTGGCAACATCTACTCGTAATTTTTCCCTATCAATTAGTTTGGTTGAATTGATACTCTTCATCATCATGCTCATTTCCAGGACATCAAAATGCAAGTCTGGTCTTGTGTTAATGGCTAACCAATTTAGCTGTCCTGTTAGTTCTCACTACATGGATAATTCAGTTTCATTGACACCATCTCGTGCTCTAGAACTGCGAATCTCAGCTTCTTGAATCAGGGTAATGCGACGCGATCGTTTTGCTGATGTAAGAATAATACCATCATGCCAGCCTTTGACGTTTAAAACAATTTATCGAAATGAATTATCGGCTTCATTTCCACAGAGAAATGTTGATTTTACTCTGTCTGAGACTTTACTAATGAAGAATTAAATTCCCGTCCAGACAAAATCATCATTATGCATCAAAAAAGACTTAAAAGAAGAATAGACCTGAATCAGTATATGACCGCATACACTCGTGACAAAGGAGCTCTTTCGCACACTGAAATACCACTCACTTGATGCGAAAAAATTTCTTTAGTGTCCAGATCTTTCCATTAACTCCTGCTTCTTTTGGTGGTCCCAGAAAATTGTTCTTTGGATATTTGTCGCTGTAAAAATACAGCTTTAATGTCGATTGTTCGAGATACCTTCTCATGTCTTTGTTGATGTTAAGGCAAAACAATTCCCAGCGAATATTTATTTGCTGTTGGAGAATCTGCTTTTTGTTCATTGATCTCTTCAAATCCATGCGCAACTAGTCTCGCCTTCATTACTTTCTTTCCATCAACAACTTTCTCAGTCATGAACACACGGGTACTCATGGTGCGTTGCCCTTCATCTTCAAATTCTTCATACGCCTTAAACGACTACCAGTTCTGCAATTAAGCAGATATTGGCTGTTATCTATATTGGCGTTCTCTACTTGACTTGTATGATCTGACTGAGCATAAGAAATTGCCATGTTAGACTTCTCCTTTTCAAGTTCTGGATCAAATGGCTTTCATTCTTTGACTTCTCTGTCAAAGGGAACAAAGAAGTTTCTCTTTGTCTTTGTTTCTCTTTGTTTTTCTTTTATCTTGAATGTTCGCGTATGCACTATTCTTGCCAGTCGCCTTGTCATCTCTGCTTACCATTGTGCTCTTTCTCCAAATATCAGAATTTTTTAGTTTATACACGAGAGCCTGATTGGTCTCGGTAATAAAATTCCATTTTCTCTTACTGCTCGGTGGCTTGGCATTGGCCTTGCTCTTCCCAATAACCAACCCTTTCTAAATCTTAATTATCTAAGTGTGAATTTGTGCATTGTTCATTTCGATGTACGTAAAGAGAATGCGACAGATTGATCTCTTCAGTCTGAATTGGCTGCTTCATCATTTAAATTAGACTCTGATGCCACTTGCTGAGAATCGTCTTGCTGCTTTTCAAATTTGTTTTTAGCAACTTTGCTATAACATACACATTAAGGAGTCTTTTAAACCTCACTTTCCGTCTTGTTCTATGATCTTGCCAGGGCCTGTCCACTTTTGATCCTCCCGCTTGTGGTAAATTTCCCCCCTGTCTGGAACTGTCCTCCAGTTGTTCAACTTTGATGTCTCAGGGCTTTCCGAATTCAGACTGAAGTCTCGGCGCAGACAAAGGCTTGCCTTCTAGCATATGATATGTTCAGATGCCTTGCAAATTGTTCACATATTGTCATCCTCTCTAGGGCTGGAAGCTGATTGATCAAAACTGATGGCAAATTGAGATTTGAATTAAACACAACTTAGTAAGGACTATAACCATACACCATCTGTGGAGCGTTTCGACATTAATTTCCCATAGATGTGTAACGGTGTTTCAGGGTTCAGTCTAAAGGTGTTTCAGGGTTCCTTCCAAAATATTTGATACAACCGATTCTGCTAGCGACTAAAAGCAGCAGTGTTTAAGATTTCAACATTTGGGTTGCCATACGTCATTGTATTCTTCTTTGGCGAATACTCCGTCATTGTCAGCAAAGAATGTTGTTGGAGACCCTAACCTACTTCTAATCCACATTAACATAACTTGGCTGCAAGCCCTTGCTTTCCTTTTGCCAAGTCTGCTATTTCTACCCATAGTTCTGCACTTTTTTACTCTTTTGTTCTTCTTTTTTTTGAATCACCAATTATCTCTGCTTGAAATCAGCTACTCTCTGCTACCACAAGAACAACTTATAAATAATAGTATATCACTTTACTGTATATCACTTAGATTCTCCTTCATGCTAATCAACTCCGTAACCTTTTCTATGCCTAATACATATGTCTAGCCTCGTTAGACATAATGAATTAACTACCATGACATCATGGAAGAAAACGGTTTCCACAAGTGTCAGAAAGTTCACAGCTCTCTCCCTCTCTTTTTGAATGGTAGGTGCTTTTTCTTTGAAAACTCAACTTTGGACTTGGATACAAAGCCACTCTGTTCTCCAGAGATTCACAACATATTTTCAAAGAGATACTGAGACTTTCTGAGCTATTGAAATGGGACTTTCAAATAAAAGCAATGATATTGCCTTAATATTCTGGAAGTCTCTGTTATTCAAAATACATTATTACAGTAACTATAAAAGGTGGCAATGACAAAATAACCAACTTACCAATAAGTTTATTGATATTTTGTATATGACTACGCAATGCAACATTATATTGTTCTTCTGCTTCAGAAGAATCTTTTACCAAAGATTTGAGAATAGCATCTTTCCTGTCAACAATTCGCTCAAATGTCTGACTGAGTATTTCAATATCCTTTCTCAGCTCTTGGGCTTTTGCTGAAAGTCAAATTTGAATAATAATTATTCTTGGTTACTAGGAAAAAAGCAAATATAAAGTCTTGAGATTAGTTTCAAAAAAACGACAACAGATTTTAGTTTAAAAGACATGTTTCGGATAAAATATAAAGTAAAATATAAAGTCACAATGAGTATTTTCTTTTTCATGAGTTTAAGATTTAAAGGTGAGTTGTGTACAAAAATGCAATAAAATTTTAAAGTATGGTATGATTCAATGGGTTTCACTCATTTTAAACAAAAGACTAAAATGTTTATACTGTAAGTTTTGTTGTTTTATTAGAACAGATGCACTTGAAGTTGCCTAATTTTCATATTTTATATGAAAATTAAAGCATAACTTAAGAAAACAGTAGACTTTGAATAAACATGCAATGTCACCTTTTTTATAACAAACTTTACTTTTAGCTGGACATGCTAAACTGCATTCTAGTCAAATTTTGTCCTCTGAAAACTCTAAATTTGAAATTTCAAGTAAATCAGCATTAGCACTCTGTATTGAAACATTTGCTTCTCAGCAAAAGGTGTCCAAAAAAAGGTAAACAGAAAAAATTTTGGAAAACAGCAAACAGGATTGGAATTTTGCAAAATCACAAGATATCAAGTTTTCTATGCGAAAAAATTGAAAAAAAGCACCAAAAATTTACTCTGGATGGAAGTTTTACTATCTCAGCACTTACATGATTGATTTTACGAGTGTTCAAAGTTTACGATTCTATTTCACCATCAGCCTACGTCATTACGTAGCAGTACGAGACTGTACCGCGCAGGCGCAATCCAGTTGTGTTGCACATGGCTGCAATCTGGCACACGTTTTTCCTTGCAACGCTAAATTATTTTTGCTCCATGGTGAAGAAATCCGTTCGAATCACGTCGCTGTTTCATCTCATCATTGACGATAATTTCTGAATAAGATAAGTATACACCAAATTTTTTCTTTTTCGGGGATATTTCATTCGAAATGGAAGCGGATGAACCTTTGTTGAAAAGCATGCTCCATTGAAGAAGCTTACAAAAAAGGATATTAAATTGCAAAATAAACCATGGATAAATAGCAAGATTAGAAAAATGATAAAATTAAGAGATAAATTACTAAAAAATCTCAAAAAGAAGCCTGATCCAGTAGTAAATCTTGCATATAAAAAATTTAGAAACCGAGTTGCTTGTGAACTTAAAGAGAGCAAGAAATCTTATTTTCAGAATTATTTTACTTCTAATGGTAACAACATGAAACTTTTATGGTCGGGAATAAAGTCAATTATTAGCATTAAAAAATCTAGTACAAATCTTATCAGCAAGCTGAAGGATTCAAATGGTAATCCAACGACTGATTCTACAACTATGGCTAATACATTTAATAAGTTTTTGTCAATGTAGCTGATGATGTCACAAAAATATACCCAGATCCCCAAGTCCCCTAAATTATCTTGATATGAGTAATCCTAGTACGTTTTTCATTTCTCCTACAGCTCCATATGAAATTTCAGATATAATAAATCTCTTAAAAGTTGGTAAGTCGACCGGTCCAAATAGTATCCCCATTAAACTATTAAAAATTCTTTCTGTTTGTATTTCTTCACCTCTATCTGATATCATTAATGAGTCTTTTCAGTCTGGTATCTTTCCTGTAAAAATGCAACAAGCTAGAGTTATTCCATTGTACAAAAAGGGTAGCCCTTTGTTTGCTTCAAATTATAGACCAATATCTCTGCTTTCTGTATTCAGTAAAATTACAGAGAAAATGATGCATAAACGATTATACAATTTTTTGGAAGAACATAAAATTCTGTATGAACTCCAATTCGGTTTTCGAGCTAATCACTCAGTAAATCATGCTTTAATTAGTTTAACTGAATCAATAAAAAACAGTTTAGATAACAAAAAATTTGGATGTGGAATTTTCCTTGATTTGCAAAAAGCTTTTGATACTGTTAATCATAAAATTCTACTTGACAAACTTGAACATTATGGCATTCGAGGTACAGCTTTGGCATGGTTTAGTTCCTACCTCAGTAACAGAAGTCAGTATGTATCAGTAAATGGTTGTAAGTCGGATCTTCTGAATATTAAATGTGGTGTACCACAAGGGTCTGTTCTTGGCCCACTTCTGTTTTTAATTTACATAAATGATCTTCCTAACTCCTCTTCAAAACTTTCTTTCTATCTTTTGCTGATGATACAAACATTTACTTTGAATCAGATACTTTAGATCATCTTCAAAAAGTTGTCAATAAGGAACTTAGACATGTCAAAAAGTGGCTGGATGCTAACAAACTTGCTATTAATGTTGGAAAAACAAACTTTGTTGTTTTTCATTCTGTGCAAAATTCTTTGAGTGAAAGTCTAAATATTAAAATTGGAAATCAACATATCAGACAAGCTAAACATGTCAAGTTTCTTGGCTTGCTATTAGATGAACATCTTAGCTGGAAGTACCATCTGTGTGAACTATCCAAGAAGCTTTCAAGAACATGTGGTGTGTTCTTTAAAATAAGACATCTTCTACCAGCTAGTATTCTAATATCTCTTTATAATTCTTTGTTCTCTTCATTTCTTCAATATGGTATTGTTGTTTGGGGTCTTACTTATGAAGTACATACCAGACCAATATATCTTCTACAAAAGAAAGTTCTTAGAGCTATTGCATTCAAGTCTTTTACTTCTCCATCCACACCAATATTCGCTGATTTCAATATTCTTAAATTATATGATTTGTTTTATTTAAAGCTACTCATTTTTGTTTACGAATCTGTGAACAAGATTTCTCCCGTCTGTTTTCACAATTCTTTCGAAACTTTGTCTTCTGTTCATCAGTATAATACACGGCAGGCTTCTAAAGGTGATATTTTCATGACTCAAGAAAATACCTTTTGTATGGATTAAGATCCATCAGATATGCAGGTGCAAAGGCCTGGAATGATATCCCTATTTAATCAAGCTATCTCCCTCAAGCATGAATTTTCGCTCCAAACTTAAATTACACCTTTTATCTACAAATTATCAAGTGAACTAAAATCTGATTTACACAATTCACTATCAAATTTCCATCTGTTACAAATCAATTGAAATAGGTTTTTATCAACAGGGGGTGCTCTCTCCTCGATTAGTTTAGCTATTGAGAGAGTTCCTCCTTTAAGAAATTCCCCTCATACAATATCTCCTTTAATTTAGCAACTTTCTAATTTATATAACCACTTGTATTTGTAATTAGCTATATTATCTTTAATCTTAATTTGTACTGTATGATGTGGAATTTTAAAATTAAATGAACTGAACTGAACTGAACTGAATTGCCTCTGGCGATAGGCCTGATGAAGATTTGTCCATGCTTCACATACTTTCGGCCATGCAGAAAAGCATGGCCGAAACCAATCAGTTACTGACCGAAATAAAGAAAGACAAAAATGTCCATGCTATACATGCCATAAGGTTGTTAGAACAACCACACCACGCTTCACAAGAAGCATATACGCCAGCTTCAGAGGAAGCACAACACCCAGCTTCAGAGGAAGCTACTGCTCTGGCCTCAGATGAAGCCACCAGTCAATCTAATGAGGATAGTGTAATACTAGCAGGACACCCTAAATCCAGTGAAGATGATGCTATAAGTGTTTTTGGTGGGGATGATTACGCTGATACATCTGACGTTGATATGGATGAGGATAATGCCAGCTTTTTAGAAGCTGTTGACTTGTCCCTTCGTTCGTCAGATATCACCGGGCCACCTGTCTCTGACAAAGTAGCCAAAATTGTGAATGAAAAGTTTACAACTGATTTGGGTGTCAAGAAGCGAAAAGAGATTCTAGAAAAATACCCAACCCCTGAAAATTGTGCTAATCTCTTTGTCCCAAAGATTAATGAACAAATCTGGGGGAAAATTAAAAGTTTTCACAAACAGAGAGACATAAGGCTCTCCATTTTGCAGGATGCAACTGTTAAAGTTTCTAGTGCATTGACACTTACAATCGAAGACCTTTTAAACGCAAGGACAAACAAGACCACCCCTGACTGCAAAGCTATAGCCACAAGGTTGTTTGATTCAATAGCTTTGTTAGGTCATGTAAACCTTGAGCTCTCTTATAAACGACGAGATTCCTTGAGACCTCTTTTGAGCAATGACTTAAATAATTTTTGTCTGCGCACAAACAAACCAGAAAAGTATTTATTTGGCAATGACTTGTCAAAAACTCTCTCCAATTCTAAATTAGAGGGCAAGATTATGGCCCATGAGCAAACCAACACATCAACACGGTTTTCTCCATATCCTCAATATCAGAACAAGAAGCCTTTTTTATCCAATCGGGGGAGGGGTCTGCCTCCCCAAAACAGATACCCAGCCAGGTATTATCAACACAATCGTCCCTCCAGACAGCACAATGTCAAACGCTTTTCAAAACCTGGACAACAATAGATACACAGGTGAGCCACTTTATTGATCTTGTAAACTACTCTCTGAAGCCTTACTTAGCATACAAAGTCTCAGTTTTTACTGGTGGCCAGTTATGTAATTTTCTACAGCAGTGGAAGACATTAACTTCAGATCAAAATATTTTGCAGACGGTTGAAGGTGATCAAATAGAATTTATTTGCTCACCTCCTAAAAGTTTTCTGCACCCTAAAAATTATGTTCCACCAGACAATCATACCCAGATATGCCAAGAAATTGCAAGCCTTGTGAGCAGGAAAGTTATCATTGAAACTAGCCATGAATCTGGGGAATTTTTATCTCCAATTTTTTCAGTACCAAAAAAGGATGGTCAAGTTCGTCTAATATTGAATTTGAAATTATTGAATGAATATGTTACATATACCCATTTTAAAATGGACTCCATAGACACTGCTATGAGTTTGGTAACAAAAGGTTGTTGGATGGCATCTATTGATCTCAAGGATGCCTATTACACTGTTAAGATCGATGAAACTTCCCAGAAATATCTCAAATTTCAGTACAATAACAAACTGTACAAATATAGAGCATATCCTAACGGATTATCTTCTTGTCCCAGAAAATTTACAAAATTATTGAAACCAATTTTATGTTATTTGAGGAAAAGAGGCTACACAATATGTGCATATTTAGATGATCTCCTACTGATATCCACATCCTACACAGAGTGTTGTATGAATGTTATGGAAACAATCAAAATTTTTGACCAGCTTGGATTTGTTGTCCATCCTGATAAATCTGCTTTTATCCCACAGAAAACAACAGTTTTTCTTGGATTCAACCTGAATTCTGAGACTTTAAAAATAACACTTAAGGCTGACAAGATCACAAAAATTATTAATTGCATTAACAATATACTTGGCATGCGTAGGCCTTCTATTCGTCAGGTTGCACAAATAATTGGTTGTTTAGTCTCGAGCTTCCCTGCTGTGAAATATGGCAAAAGCCATTATAGAGCTATTGAAAATGACAAAATTGTATCCTTGAAATGTGCAAAAGGAAATTTTGATGCAAAAATGACCCTATCTGATGAAGCTAAAGATCAACTCTATTGGTGGCTTCATAATTTACCCATTTCGTTTAATGATATTGAGATACCACCTGTCAATGTTGTCATTAACTCTGATGCATCCCTTTCTGGTTGGGGGGCTGTGAAAGGGGGCTCCTCAACAGGTGGCCAATGGACCCCCAATGAAGCTTGTTTTCACATAAATTATTTGGAGCTTCTTGCTGCATATTTTGCATTAAAATGTTTCTCAAAATCAATTGCCAATCAACATGTCAAAATTCTTATAGATAACACAACAGCAGTTGGTGTCATAAATAACATGGGTACATGTCACAGTGATCCATGTAATAGTATTGCTTGTAAAATCTGGGCTTTTTGTGAGAAAAATAATGTGTGGTTAACTGCTGCACATATTCCGGGCCATCTTAACATTACTGCAGATTTTGAATCTAGATGCAAAAATATTGATACTGAGTGGATGCTGAATCCAGTCTACCTTTCCGATGCTTTGTCTGAATTTTCGTTTTTCCTACAATTGATCTTTTGCCTCTCGACTAAATAAGCAATTTCCAGATTATGTGTCATATAGACAAGATCCTTTTGCAATGCATATTGATGCATTTACAATACCATGGAATGACATAAACTTCTATTGTTTTCCTCCATTCAGCTGCATACTAAAAGTACTTGAAAATAATCCAAGACCAAGCTCGGGGAATAGTAGTAGTACCAGATTGGCCAACACAAACCTGGTACCCTATGCTGAAAGCTTTGCTGGAACAAGCACCAGTTCTTCTGCGACCGTCTTCTCGAATGCTGACAATGCCATCACAGCCAGACCTGAAACATCCCTTAACGAAAAATCTAACCTTGGCTATCTGTCTTGTATCCGGGAAAAGTTACTATTGAAAGGTTTGTCTGATAGTGCAATTAAAATCATTTTAGGCTCTTGGCGGGATGGCACAACATCACAGTACCAAAGCCTTGCTAGAAAATGGTTTGAATTCTGTCATCAACATCAATGTGATTTTATCTCCACATCATTGCCTTTTGCCTTAAAATTTCTCTCTCAATTATTTGATTCAGGCTTATCATATAGTTCAATAAACACTGCAAGAAGTATGTTATCATCTTTACTATGCTTAGACAATACCAATGTCTCTTTTGGACAATTACCAATTGTTAAAAGATTCATGAAAGGAGTATTTGAGCTTCGCCCATCCTTTCCCAAGTATACCACAACCTGGAGTATTAGCACAGTATTCACATTTCTCAGAAAATCACCTCTATCTGAGCTTACTTTAAAAGATCTTTAAAAGATCTTTACTTTAAAAGTTAGCATTGTTAAGTGGGCAGAGGTGCCAGACTTTAAGCAAACTCTCTATTAATAACATGACAAGCTGTCCAGATAAAATAACATTTGTTATTTCTGACAAATTGAAACATACACGGATAAATTCGCATCAAAAGCCTTTAGAGTTTGTATCTTACCCAAGTGACAGCAATTTATGTATTGTTGCACATTTGAATAAATATTTAGACATGACTAAGGGTCTGCGAAGTGATTCGAGCAAACAGTTGTTAATAAGCTTTATTAAACCTCACAGGCCGATCTCTTGTGATACCATATCGCACTGGGTAAAAAACTTTATGGCTCTGACTGGAATTGACATATCAAAATATAAAAGTCATAGTACACGAGGAACTTCTGCTTCACATTTGGCTTCAAAAAATTTTAATATAAGAGATATTATGGCTGCTACTGGTTGGTCCAAGGAAGAAACTTTTCAGCGTTATTATAATTTTGCAAAACCAAATGACTTTAATTATGGTGACTCTATCTTGAATTCTGTTCATCTAGATTAAGAATAAGGTAACATTTCTACAAGCTTTGCTTTTGTTTTTTTGATATTGTGATACCTAATTGTTTCGTTGATCTATGCTTATCAATATATGTTACTGTTATTTTTCGTTGCAAGTTGCTATTTGCTCCATACTTGCTCTAAAATCTCGTACTGCTACGTAATGACGTAGGCTGATGGTGAAATAGAATTGAAAATTAAACGAGACTTACCTGTAAGTTGAAGTTTGATTGCAATTCTATGAACCATCAGCCAGGAGTGGAGGAGTAGTACGCCCGCCACAAAATATGTATGCCCCCAATCCCTGCTCTCCTCCACTCCACTCCGCATGGAGCAAATACCCATACTCTAAATGCTGGATTGCGCCTGCGCGGTACAGTCTCGTACTACTCCTCCACTCCTGGCTGATGGTTCATAGAATTGCAATCAAACTTCAACTTACAGGTAAGTCTCGTTTAATTTTCAATTTTGAGCTCAGATTGAATGGGGTAAAATTTTCATAAATTTCACTTCTTGCTATCAAAGTCTTCATATAATGGGGAACTGCTGTCAAAGTCTTCATGTTTTACGAAACAATCTACGCATTTTTATAATGTAATGTATACCAGTTTGAATTACCATACATAAGCCTGTGAATAAAAATTGAAAAAACATATAACAATATCCATACTTACATTCTCTCATAATCACTCTCCATTGATGTTGCAGTTTGTTTAAGTTAAACTTGGAGCTCTTTTCTTCTTTTGCAAGTTTATCTTTTAAAAATTGAGTCAGCATATCTTCCTTTTTTCGTTTCATTTCTTCCTCAGCTAGCATCTTTTGCTCCATATAAAGTATCCGGTCTTCTTCAGTCCGCCTCGCCCCCTTTTTACCGGCTTTCTTCTTTTTAGGTGCCATGACAGCTTTGTCTTTCTCTGACACCCCGAGTAAACAAAGAGTGGCCTAATCGAAAATTTTTAGGCTGCCTGCTGGCCTTATCCTTATCTCCTCCGTCTTTGATGACAGAGGCTGAAATTTTCAAATTACTTACGTAGGACTGATTTAGATGCTTTTACAAGACTTAAGACGCATCAAAATTTTCTGATAAGCTGGAAAATAATGTTTCGCGAAAACTTCGAATTCAACTCCGTCGTATTCATCACTCTCCGCTTCCAGCAGCAATTGTAGCTTGTTACTATGACGATAGTGAAGCCTCTTCTTGATATTAGATACCGAAACGAGGAATCGGAATTAGGAATTCACTTGAACAGGAATGGAATGACGGAATAAGGAACGTCTATGATGTAAAGGAGGACGAGTAATATAATGGTTCCCGCAACGACTGTTGTAAAAACAGACAATATTTAACACCAATGTTTAATTAACGATGATTCAGTTGATAATATTTTATTTCACCCCATCGTACGACCACCGTATCTCTCAACATACTGAATATCTGCCGTATCCGCCGTGGCGCTCCCAGGGGGCACGGTGGGGGGCAGGAGCCTCCTCAGGGTTTTCAGCTAGCCCCCCCAGCCGGCACTTAAATTTTCAGATATTTTGATGAATTGTCGGCACTTTCTTTCGGACAACCAACATGCCATTTTGGCATTTTGCAAACAACTTTCTTATAGTTAAAGTAGCTCTGTACTTTGGAAACGGCTGTTTATTTCCACAGAGCATGCGGCACAGGGCTGCGGTAAGGGAGTTTTACAGGGTGATGCATTGGCAAAAAATTACTAAATTGCAAGACTACCCCTGTCGGCACTTGAGAACTTTTAACCCCCCAACATTTATTGTCTGGTGCCATCTCTGCCCTCACGGCAACAATGATGTGACAAAACGTACTGCACATCCTCCACCGTACGCAGAGATGCCTCCCCTCAGCATTCATGGTATCCCACTACAGGCATCATCGTAGCCTAAACCGTACTGCACATAGCACATACCCCAACGTACCGTGAATAAACATTACAGGTGATGATCCTGTCGCTTTCCAAGATAAACAGAATGGCAAAACAACATGTTGGCATTATCTGATAATCAAAATTCAAAATGCAAAAAATTCTGATTACAAGCAATAAATACAAAAAACTATTAAAAAACGAAATAGCTAGATTATACATTTTAAGTTACCTACGTGCAAAGTGAAAATTTAATTGCTGAGCATGAAATTTGGTACTCATGTTTGAAAGAATGAGAATCATGCTGACATCACTTTGGCCCTTTGCACACTAGACCTAAAATTCTGCCAAAATTCTACCAAACAGTGGGGTGCATTTACTAATTATTGAGTTCCGACCATAAATTCCTGATGCCCTGAAATAGTCTCTATCAATCATTTCGACTTCTTATGACAGATTCGATAGGGTTCACCGTAACGTCTGAGAAGAATTCTTTCTTTCTTTCACCCTCAATGCACCATCAACTTGAATTATATTTATTTTGAAATTGCCTATTTTCGACATTTAGTGAATGACATGTAAATTTAAGAATCTGAGTTCTCCGACTTTAGCTCTTCAGAATATTGTTAAATAAAGAACCTTCATGCCGCTTGTTGCATTTGTAAAAGTGATAGTCTAACATATTCAGATGATACCAACATCATTCTTTGCATTCTGCCTGGCCGCTTTGCTCCAGCAAATAAAAAACAATCATAAAAAAGCATGAAAAACTCTTCATTCGACATCTTGTTTCGAGAACGAATGAAAAAAGCAAGAAAATGTCGCTTCAGGTCAAGAAATTAATCCGTGATGACATTTGGCAGAAATAAGGGCAGCTCGGGAGCTGCCCATATTTAATTAGTCGGCCTGTTTCATCCTTACTAGAATTTATGGATAGTAGAAAATGCAAAAAAGTCCTTGCACACTAGGAAAAAAGGTGTTAATTTGTTAATCCTTACTAAAATTTGGAAAAGTACTCTAGTGTGCAAAGGCCCTTATGCTTTACTTCGTGAATAATAAAATGACTATTTCTAATGCTAGGAACAAACAAAATTTTTGACACAGTATTTGTTTTTAGTCAACACAAAGAACAGCCAAATCTGTAAGTAATAGAAATAAGGGCAATTACTGTGATTTTGTTGGTGTGAAATTCCACGTGTTTGCTCTATTTATAGGTTAGAACTGTGGATTGTCTTTGCCTACAAGTACTATAGGGCACGTCACACTGAGTTTCAGCAATTTTCTGACAAAGTTTGTTAACCAAATTCCGACCCCCCGTTTATTCCAACACCACGCCTATGCCAACCCCCCAGCAATTAGGCACATAAGAGCATGAAAATTAAGGGAAATAAACGTGCTCGTGCTTAGAAGCAAATATAGAATTAATCCTTTTAAAAAAAATTAGTGCCTTGTAAAACATCAAAAAGATTTCTTAATAGCAGTAAAAAAATGTCTACATAAAAATTATGAAATTGAAAAATATTTAACTACATAGCTATAAAAAACTGAGGGCAAGTATGGTTAATGTAGAGAATATGGATAGTAATCATTGTAAGTCAAATTTCATATAAAAAATTAGTAGGTCTCCTTTTAAGAAAGAGCAGTTTTATTTTGTTCAGTATGGAAGTGCAATCGCGTAAATTCCTTGCACGAGGCTACAGAATCTGAAATAATCTTGTCTGTTGAAGCAAACGATGGTATATTGCTGATTTCTCTTTGTAAAGAAAGCGAGTCCAGCGTAAAGCTGGCAATCATTAGATTTCTTCTTGTCAGTTTTATGCTTTACTGAAAATGAATGCACCTCCAATATGTTCATAATGTCTGCAAAAGAATGTGGAAATGTGAGGAAAACCAAAGGAAGAAATTGCGAGAAACAGCGGAAAGTTCTTAGTCTGAAACTCCTCAGAGTTAACGTTCAAACAGACCGATACATTTGATGGTGGCGGAATAATATTCCATATATACCCAGATGCGGATGGAAATGCATCAACCAGAAGGTGAAGCCAAACTGGCAATGTGTCTTAAACAGCAAATCAGCCTTCAGGATACAGCATAATTACAATACTTTGTCGCATAGATTTCTCGTAAGAAAGATAATTGCTTATTAGCTCTGAAAAAGGGCTTGATGTATGGCAAGTTGGATATTGATGATGTCAACAAATTGGCTAATGACGTCACCGTTACATTTCACTTTATCAAAACCTTCTTTTTTTAGAAAGAAAAAATATATTGTAATTAGCCTATGTAGCTTCAATGCGAAATAATACTTGCTAAAACCGGTCTCCGACTTATGGATGAAATTTAGGCTTACCATTACCAGGAGTACGTAATAGACTAATAACGAGTTGGGTCACAAATCAAATGCAATTAGATAAAAGTCGAATTGCTTAATACCTTTTAGATGAATTTTGCATTTCATTCCAGATTTGGATTCTGGCTTGAATTTCAATTTCTTCTCGCTTTTGCTGACTTTCAACTTTCCGAAACATGTGATTTTCTTTCCAGCTACGAGAATATAAAAATCGCTGATGACGATCTGATCGGCTCTTCTTTTATTACGAAGTTGCTACGTCCTATATCTGTTTAATGCAATTCTTAATAAAATCCCTTCTCCTTGCATTAGCATTAGCAATGACTTTTGATGGGTTAGCAAACGTAAAAACAAAATGTGATTTATAACAATAGCTATTATTAATGTAACATTGAGCCCCGATTAGGATCCCTTTGATTTTTACTGGAAATATCTCATATCACTAAAATTAGTAATGGGGCCTATGCATTATTCCAAAGCTTGAAGATAGCTCTACCCACCGTCAGAGTCCAGAAAAGTGTTCAACCTTCCTCCAGACAAAAATACCCCTAGCTGGAACCTTCCTCACTTAACAATGACAAGTAGGCGTGTTTTGGGTGTGGCAAAATATTTTCTATTGTTCTAATGGGCCTTCCTCCGGTCAATGACCGTGTGACCGTAACTTTTTCCTGACTCTGCCCACCGTTACCCACCCGCTCCCCCAATCTCATTAAGAATAATTGAACTTTTGAATCTAATCTAAAGCGAATTAAATGTTACCTATTTTCCTGATCATGCACAGCCTCATTCCAGTGTTCTTGAAGAATGACACTGCTGCTTTCTGACTGGCATTCAGTTGAGATCTGCCAGCCAATGGGAAAAGACTCCTGAAACGTATGCCCGCAGCAACTGCAATGATTTTGCCGATGTCTGGAGATCGACTGGGTTCCATCATTGAATAATGGTCACCAGCACATGTTATAACAACACTCTTGCCGATAAGTAAGGATAACCAAGAATCAACTGAACTTCCAACGCCAGTAATTCTTCTGCAGAATTTGTCATCTTCTGCTTCAATGTAAATCACATTTCCAGCGTATAAATTCTGTAAAAAAGAGTGCGTTTTATTTATCTCCGCATGTGACTTTAGGAATACTAAACCGGTTTCATTAAGTAGGAAGGGGTTTATCATTGCATCCAGCATCTTACGATGTTTGGATTTTTCGATGCATTGACCAGCAAAAGCTGCATTTTAATTCCTTCCTACTTTAGAAAAAGAGAATATCTGCTTGGGTAGTAGACTTGCTTCCCAAGTCCCTAACTTTTGCTCACATTGAATTGAATTGAAGTTGTTGTTGTTCGCTTCAGTCAGAAATTAATTTGTTTGCGCGTCTAGCAATTCAATTCAATAGCGATAGCTACGACTCATGTAGCTAATAAGTCTATTTGGATGGTAAAACAAACGCTCCACGTGATTTAAACGATTTTCGTCGTCGATTAGTGAGAGGCTGTCTGAGGGATCTGGGAACCGTAAAACTGCTTAAAACTTCTGCAAAAACCGAAAAAAAATGTTGTTCTTGTATATCTTTTTATATATCTTTCGTTATGTTTAGATTTTTGTTCTGAAGCTTGAATAAGCAGGCTTTCTGCCTAGATATAAGCTGTCGTGGTCACTTATACTCGGCGATCTGCGAGCGTGACCCCTAAAACATTTTATTGTGATACATCGGGGATCGCCCCCCTGAAATTTAGCACTTTTAGGACTATCAAGGCGTTGCATTCCCCCAATAAAAGGTATTATTTGGATAATTTTTGAGTAGCACAAAGCTTCAAAATTGCAATAACCAGCGCAAACATATTCGAGCGTACTTGAAAAAAGCCTTTTCGTCTGACATTTCGTCCGAGTATGAGCGTCAGTAGCAGACTGAAAGAAACTAAGGCAGAACTTATAGCTACCCAGGTGCGGCTCAAAATGCACCAACCAGAAAGGGAACCCATTACTAGAGTACTATTAAGGTAGGTTATTATAACATAGGGCAGGGTGTTGTTATTAAGTTATTATTTGAATTAGATGAAAATTAGTATTTATTGCCATAAGATAATGATTATAAAAACTTTACCATTGGTGGAATCCACTCATTGTGGCATCTTGATGCCATATGTTGGTCTTCTATCGTCGATTGCAAAATCTTATAAATATCAGGTATTTCCACAGACAAATCTTTTGCTTTTTCAATCAAAATTTCAGCTATTTCTTTGAAAGACTTTTTGCTTGCAAGATCTTGATATTCTTCGATTTTCATCTTCAGTTGGTTTGTTGCTATCTTTCTAAAGAAAATCTTCGTTTGCTCCTACAAAAAGAAGGTAAGCAAGAAAGATGTAAGATGAGAAATGCTTTGATTGTCGTTGCAAAAATAAATATCAGTTATCATGACTTTCTAAGTATATTCAATAGATAAGGACCAATTGTTTCTTAGGACTAATAAGGCCTAAGCTCTTGGCAGTTGGATGGGTCATTGTAATGAATCGAACCTAATCGCAGGATTCTTCCTTCAGATTTATGATCCCCAAATATTGAATTTTGTCCATGTTATAATTCACAGACCCAAAATATTGAATAAGCTTAAGATTTTGTATCCCAAATATTGGCATGGACCCCCCGTATTGAATGTTAATGAGTACCCCCCTGGGTACGAAGTGAAGTTATATATTGTTAATAAGCCATCTTGCAAAGCAAGAAAAGCTCTATAAGGTACCATAGTTTGCTTGACTTGACTGAAAATTGCGTGGTTGGTGCCCAGATATTAAGAGTAGTAAGTGGGAAATAAAAATACGTACCTCGATCTGTTCTTCAGCAGCAAATTTAGTCTCAAACATATCAAGAAGTAGATGAGAGTTGTTTCTTGCGGGTGGTAGCCATCTTACTGTATCTACCATAACAACTAAGGCAACTTTTTCTCCAAGACCCTCAAGTATAGTGGCCATTTCAAGTGAAACAAGACCTCCAAATGAATAACCTCCAAGGAAATATGGTCCCCGTGGTTGAATTTCTCTGAGCATTTCAACACAGGCTTTTGCCAGTCTGGAAGCTGAGCCTATGTCTTCTCCCAAATAACCAGGATCCGGGGAACCAAAAGCATAGAGCGAGAACAGTTTCTTCAAAGGGAAAAAAGTTAAAGGTTTCATCAATTCATATTGGTATTATTATGCTGAGTTTTTGCATTGAAATGAAAGATAGTAAAATTTTCACAAGAACAAGAAAAATTATCATGCCTCACTTTCAATGAGCTGTTTTCTCTTGTTGTTATTCTACGATCATCTCTCCGACATTTTCATGTTATTTAATAATCTCATCTGCTCTTATTATGTTAAAGCAGATTCAAGCCTGAGCGACCTCATAAGATTGCTCGTAAAAAGAATCAAATTAATAAGAGCAATATGAAGAAAAGACAGTGTTGGAATTTTTTAAGTTTACCTGAAACTTGAATCCTGTTCCAAGAGACTGGAATACGCCAGAGTATCTATGTGAAGGATGTACAATGAAAAACTTAGCAACAGCCTCCATCGGATTGTATATAGCACCAAGATAGTCTGAGGGCAAAACCAGTTTATCATCATCATCTTCTAAAACGAAAATTTCAAAATTAATCTACTGAATAAAAGAAACCTCCACACATTGGCTATACAGGAAATAAATCGCTAAGGTTGAAATTTAAGTGAAATTAGTTATGGATAAAATACCTTCTTTGATTAATGGGTCTTCTTCAATTTCGACACAACATTCGTCTTCAACATCTCCCTTAGAATCTTTCTTGTTATCGATGAACTTTTTGCAAATAGCTTGCACAAGGTCGTCAGCAAGCTTGAAAGCTGTGGTTTCTGGTTGCATGAAATAGAACACCTGAAGTGTACGAAGACAATTTGATAATAATAATCATCATCATCACCTTTCTTACGGCAACCACAATTATCATCATAATCTTTATCATCATTATCATCATCATCATCATCACCACCATCATCATCATCATCATCATCATCATCATCATCATCATCATCATCGTCATCATCATCAGTGTCATCATCATCATCATTATCATCAGCACCATCATCACCATCATCATCATCATCAGCATTATCCTCATCATCATCATCAGCAGCACCATCATCATCATCATCATCATCATCATCATCATCATTATCATCAACACCATCATCACCATCATCATCATCATCAGCATTATCCTCATCATCATCATCAGCAGCACCATCATCATCATCATCATCATCATCATCATCATCATCATCATCATTATCATCAGCACCATCATCACCATCATCATCATCATCAGCATTATCCTCATCATCATCATCAGCAGCACCATCATCATCATCATCATCATCATCATCATCATCATCATAATTATCATCATCATCATCATCATCATCATAATCATCATTATTATCATCATCATCATCATCATCATTATCATCAGCACCACCACCATCATCATCATCATCATCATCACAGTCATCATCATAATCATAATCATCATCATCATAATCATAATCATCATCATCATCATCACAATTACCATGATCATCATCATCAGCATCATCATCATCATCATTGTTATTATCATCATCACCATCACTAATGATTAATATCAATAATTTTTCCCAGTTCCGAACGGTTATGTTTTATTTAAACAAAGTTAAAATGAATAGCTATGAACTTTTACCTCAAAATCAATCTGCAATTCCTTTTCAATTTGACCTTTGAAAGCAGAGGCACCAACAGAATCTATTCCATATGTAAAAAGAGGCACATTGAGATCGATCTCCTCTTCTGCACCTCCAATCCACGCAGAAAGCCATCTCACAATGAACTGAAGCACTATTTCTCGTTTTTTCTCTATTGATTTTGCATTTAATACCATTTCAAGCAATTTCCCATCAGAAGGGCCCTCAACTTCAGGCAGTTCTTTTCGTATAGCATCGTATATGATGCTCTTTGCCTTTTTAGAAGGAAGGCTCCTCAAAAACACCAACCAATCAATATCGCAAATGCAAATGTTTGATTTGTTTGGCATTGTTGTCAAAACTGAATCCATCCATTCTAAGCCTACAATGTAAAATACCAAGTTTAGCATTATGCCGGTAATAAATGTTGTATGCGTTCACAATAAGAGCGACGCAATAAGCGTGCAATAGCCACAAATTAGAATTCAGTACAAGTTTTATCGTAAACATTGCTGTATAGTAACTTTTCCTGAAAATTCCTAAAATAAATTTATAAACCATTTGTTTTAGAATGCAACTTCTTTTTGCTGATCTCCACAATTTTTACTTTGACATACTCGTACGGTGTTTGTTGTTTGCACTAGACTTACAAAGGTTTAGTGCCAGTTGCTATCTGCTGCTAGGAAACCACTGAGTGGGAGTAACAGCTGCAACATTTCCTGATCGTCTCTTCAACTTTCACGAAATGCATGATCTCAGGTTGAACTGAGAAAACATGAAAAGGGCCATACGCAAGATGCTTAAGCTCGATATCTTTTACAGTCTGTGTAAAATGACTTCGTTAATGCCTCTTTTCTTGATTTAAATAATATGACTTAAACGTTTATCTGTAACACGACGACAAGTTATTTTTCTAGAGTAGTTTGCGTTGTTGCGAGGAAATGTAAAACATTTTCTATAACGAATACCCATATTTAATTTTATGCATTTTTCATTGGCAAGTATCGTCAAATCAGAGAGTTTCTCGCGTAGACAACTTGGGTGTAGACAAAGTCAACGTAACGTGGTGACTCTTCGGTCTGATATAAAGCTTGAAGAAACCCAGTAGCTACAAAAACTTGTATACCATCTTCTTGAGCAAATTAATTTAAACAACGAAAACTTCCAAACCGAAGTTGCATTGATATACTCTACACTGCAAGGACTCTACACTGATTTTTTAATTAAAATTGGTTGTATCAGCTCCTATGTTTGTGTATTTAATATTGAAAGTAGACTACTTTTATAAAAATGCTAAATTGCTTTGTTATGATGCCTGTATTATGGGTGCTTAACTTAACTACCATATTACCTGTTGGAATGTCCAGCAAATGCAAGCCAGACTTCTCAAGAAGAGCTGCTACTTTTGTGTTTCTTTCGAGTATTCCAGCTCCTCCCATCGCACCCCAGCAAATAGCAAGACAATTTTTCCCCAGAACTTTCTTTCGATAATCAGCAAAGCTGTTCATGAATGCGTTTGCAGCAGAATACGTAGTTTGTCCAGTGTTTCCGAGAACCGAAGTAATAGATGAATACAAGACGAAAAAGTCAACATCTTGTTCACTCTTCTCAAGCATTTTATGTAGCAGTAGAGTTCCTAAAACCGAAGAAAGGAATAGTCAAAAAATTATAACAGTGGATGATTTCATTTCAGTGGATGATTTCATAACAGTGGATGATTTCTTACTTTTTGGAATTCATTTCAAACCAAATTTCGAATATAAGAACAGTAGAAACAAAACCAACTGCAATAGACGATTCCGAAAAAGATGGCGGCCGCTTCTACGTCCGTTCGTCCGAAAGAATTTATTTGAATCCGTCCGAAAGAATTTATCTGAATCCGTCTTGATATTACATTGCTAGCCTCTAAGCAATCTTGATACTGGGCTAAGAGGCTAACAATGTAGTTTTTACTAGCGCTCGCAATGTGTGTTGCATTGCTTAAGCAACTAGAATTCCATTCTGCACCAAATGCAGTAATGCAGAAATGCAATCATTGAAGTTTCTTGATAAGCCTGCGCAGTAAATTCAATTTCTTTGTAATTTAAAGGAGACAATCACGTTCTTAGATCATTATCAGATGGGCGAGATGACCAGCTTGTATCTCATTTAAGGAAAAAAGGGTGGTCCTGATGCATTGGTCAAATCTTTAATCCGCCTTGCTGGATCGGTCGTTTTTCGAGAAAAGATCGATCTGGCCAGGACAGCAGGACTTAGCGAGCTGTTCTTGAATGGATTTGGGAGAAAGAAAATGAGAGCTATTATGAAAGTTGTAATCTTTCAAAAACGTTATTCCTACCACATATCTTAGGAGCCATAACTTTACGATAATTCGATCTGTCGACATCTTTGAAAAGCTTGTCATCTAAAACAGCTGCGCTATTCACTACACCAGCAAGGGGAGAGAGATCCTTCAAGAAATTCTCAAGCTCCTGTATCCCTTCAGTTGTACCAACGTCAGCCTTGAGCGTCTTAACATCAGCGCCAAATTCATTTTTCAACGCTTCAAAATCAGCCAGTGTCTCTGGTGGTGGTTCAGACCTTCCAATTGTGATTATTGTACCAGCACCTAAAAGAATACACAGTATGTTTTTAAGGAGATTCTTCAGTTTTCAAATCATTTTGCTATACTACAGGCAGCTGCAAAGTAGGAAAGGAAATAGAATATTGGGAAGGAGCATTTCAGCGAGCACAAAAAACATGTAATATCAGCACGCTTTGAGAACTGATACTCTATAAAATACCAGAAGTACTACAGAAAGACAAAAGGGGAAATGGTGTGACCAACATGACGTCTTGAAGTGTTCCATTTGGATTGCACATACTTCTTAATTTTTTAAATATTTCATACATTAATCTAATACAACAATCCCTCCTCTTATAAGGATCCCCGCCTTTTTAAATTTGGCACAAAAGTTCCACAAATTGTCTGTTGCTGTCAAGCCAAAAACGAGATTCCTGTGAGGAAAACGGTATATCTTATTGTCTTAAAATTCCGTTTGAAAAAGATACGGCTTGACGTTGTTGCAAAAACTTTTCTACCATTCAAATACTACTGTTTGTCAACAGCTTCTTGCAATAAATTCCTACACCTCTGCTTACAGTTGACTTCCGCTATCTCGAACTCTCAAGGGAAACTGGAATTTGTTCGAGATAGCGAATGTTCGAAGTAACAGATGCCCCATATAAATATAAAAAATTATAGTTTTTAAGTCAGAAAAGGAACCCCTATTAACATGCAGGGTTACTGATCCCAAATTTCATCAAACAAGCCTGGTATTTTTGACATAAAAGAAGCAAGGCTCGTCTGCTTTCATCGCTACTATTGGTGAATTGAGATAATGGCGATGCAGCACATCTCGAAAGAGAACAGCTTCATCTATTGTATATATGGGCAGCATATCACTTAGCTGCTGCCATTCCCGCTCCGCTAGGCGAACTTATACATATTTTCAGCCTGTCTCTTTATCCAGTTCAGCAGAAAATTTGGCAAAGTTTGAGATAAAGAGCAGGTTTTCCTCCCTGGGAAATCGAAATGGTTCGAGACAGCGAATGTTCGAGATAACGGGGTTCGAGATAGGGGATGATTTTTCTATACAAACCCTTAAACCAAATGCTGACTCCCTGCTAATTAGGCCCCAGGCAAAATAGCGTCACAACGAGGCTCTAGGTCTCGTTAGTTCATCTACCTCTGAGTCGAAGTCTCGTTAATTCATTTACTTCTGAATCCCAGCGAGTGGTGATAAAGAGATAAATACTCAATTTCACCGTCACCTTCTCCTAACAACAAAACTTTTGAAATTGGGAAAGAGATTGTATTATTAAATAGGTCAAGGTAGGCAGTATTCAGTAATTCTCATTGATACCTCTAGATGCCATCCATTTAACGGTATTTAAACCAAGCCCTCTGTTGCCTCCAACAACAATGTATGTCCGATCTTCCTTTAATCCTTGAACATCCATTGATGGTGGATAAATAGGAACTTGCAAAGATTCATTGTAAGATATATCTAAGCAAGAGAAAACATTCAATGCAACACATTTTTCAAGTTTCCCTTTCGATGTGCATACGTCTGCGATTGATACACGGTCGACCTCTGGCAAACTGTGTTGATCGATTTCATTATTTTCAATCAATTTCAATGCTTCTTCTAGTGCTCGGGAGACTTCTTGGTGTGAAAGTTTCATCATTAAAGGCTTTAAATTAAGCATTGTTATGCAGCTATTTACTCTGTATTGTGTTGCAGCTGACTTGCTTCTGGCATCGATAACTGCAAGTATTCCACCTAAGCAAATGAAAATACAACATTAAGTCTAACATCTATGATTTAGGCAATATTGAACGTATTACTTTAAGCCTGTGTACAACTACGGTAACTCAGCAATACATAAATAAGTTATACAAACTGCTTCTATTTCTAAGCAATGAGATGTCCAACTAGCTCTGTTATCTAGTAATTATTAGCTATAGCATTAAATATGTAAAATTATTGTAAAACCAACAGCAAATAAAGAATGAAATAATAGCCTGACACACACTATAGTTCTAGGAATTCTCGGAGTCATCCAACAGGGACAGCGTCGGACGGTGCCAGCTATAAAACGATTCGGTGGACATGAGAGAGAAAGCGACAAGCAAGGCAATTGAAGCAAACAACCCCAAAAGCCTAAGCGACTGAACTGGGTCACTGGCATAGAACCGGTTTCTACCAGTCATTCAGGTCACTGTTCCCTGACGTTTCCACTCGTTTGGTAACTCCAACGATTTCAAAGAGCCACCAAATTCTTATCGATAACAGTTATGTTAAGCAGCATTAGTTTGTGCAAGGCGATGTTGTCATCTTGTGCTTATTAATGCCACAATAAAATCAATAAAATATACAAATACGCAAGATCATATCACACATTTTCGAAAAGAACGGTGATTATGGAAAACGTTTTATTTGAAAATCGTACGCTAGTCTGGAAGAGACACTCGCAAAACATTGTTTGTTTACAGTTGACATCCGCTATCTCGAACTCTCAAGGGAAACTGGAATTTGTTCGAGATAGCGAATGTTGGAAATAACGGATGCCCCATATAAATATAAAAAATTATAGTTTTTAAGTCAGAAAAGGAACCCCTATTAACATGCAGGGTTACTGATCCCAAATTTCATCAAACAAGTCAGGTATTTTTTACATAGGAGTCAAAGCTCATCTGCTTTCATCCCTACTATTGGTGAAATTGAGATAATGGCGATGCAGCACATCTCGAAAGAGAACAGCTTCATCTATTGTATACATGGGCAGCATATCACTTAGCTGCTGCCATTCCCGCTCTGCTAGGCGAACTTATACATATTTTCAGCCTGTCTCTTTATCCAGTTCAGCAGAAAATTTGGCAAAGTTCGAGATAAAGAGCAGGTTTTCCTCCATGGGAAATCGAAAATGGTTCGAGACAGCGAATGTTCAACGGGGTTCGAGATAGCAGATGACTCGGAGACTTCTTGATGTGA